>QANZ01031991.1:29293-56943 GCA_003254925.1 Chamaecrista fasciculata | reverse complement strand
AGTTTATAATTATAAATAAAGATTTTAATTTTAATTTTTTATTAATCTTAACAAAGCAAATGTGTGAATTTGAGGATCAAAATAAAACAAAACTTAATTTTAAGACTAATTAAAATGAAACTCGCCTCATTGTTTGAGGACTAAAATGAAATTTTGACCCTGTTTGAGATCAAAATTTGTATAGGCTGGAGGGACAAGTGGCAATCATAACCGGCGGAGCCAGAGGCATCGGAGAAGCCACCGTCCGCCTATTCACAAACCACGGCGCCAAAGTCGTAATCGCCGACATCGAAGACACCCTCGGCACCGCCCTCGCCGCCTCATTATCCCCTCCGGCCACCTTCATCCACTGCGACGTTGGTCTCGAGGACGACGTCCGCCACCTCATCGACACCACCGTCGCCGCCTTCGGCCACCTCGACATAATCTTCAACAATGCCGGCATCCTCGGAAACCAATCAAAGCCCAAACTCAGCATCACGGAGTTCGACGCCGACGAATTCGACCGCCTTGTGGCCGTTAACGTGCGAGGCACGGCACTAGGGATGAAGCATGCGGCGCGTGTGATGGTGCCGAGAAAGCGCGGGAGTATCATAACGAGTGCCAGCGTGGCCGGGCTTATGGGTGGGCTTGGGCCTCATGGGTATACGGCAACGAAGCATGCGATTGTTGGGCTTACGAAGAATGTGGGTTGTGAACTAGGGAAGTATGGGATAAGAGTGAATTGTATTTCGCCGTTTGGGGTGGCCACGTGGATGCTTGTGAATGGGTGGAAAGAGAATGATGATTTGGAAGAAGAAGAGGTAGAGAAAATGGAGGAGATAGTGAGTGAGTTAGGGAGTTTGAAGGGTGTAAGGCTTAAAGCGAGTGATATAGCTGAGGCGGCGTTATATTTGGCTAGTGAGGAATCTAGGTATGTGAGTGGTCATAACCTTGTGGTTCATGGTGGATTCACTGCTTCTAAAAACTGTGTTGCTCTTTTAAGCTAGTTAAATTAGTTACTTTGTGTGTGTGAATCTTTGACGAGTTGATAAGTACTTAATTAGTAATGGATACATAGTTTCATTTTACAGTTGAGGGAATAGAATATTTGATTTGTGATCATGTGTGCGTGTGTGTGGGGTTGAATATTTGATTATTCTGATTGAGTTGAGATATGAGAACACGACGTGTACCAGACCAGACGTGGATATGAGAGTGATATATATATATATTAGGGGCTTTCTATGTCCTAACGGGCACAAAAATATGTATGTAACATTAGATTTGATATTTGTAGTTATTCAACGACAAAATAGTACATTTCTATTATTCAAGGGCTAAATAGTAAGAAGTGAGAAAATTAAAAGACCAAATAATAAGTTTTCACTTTTTTAAATCTTATCTACTACTTTCTCTCTTCCATTATTTATACTAGGGATGGCAATGGTTTAGGATATCCATCAGTATCTGACCGAAAAAATATCCGATATCCGTCGGATACCGGATACCGGATATCGGATACGGATACAGATAGTGAAAATTAATTTTTTTTTCGGATATAGGACGGATACGGATATTGCCCTCGGATACCCNTTTTTCGGATATTTCGGGTATCAGTCGGATACCGGATATCGGATAGGGTGTGGATACGGGTATTAATTTATCGGATACGGATAGGGTACGAATATTGGATAGGATAAACGGATACGGATAAGGATAGTGGCAAAACTACCGGATACCCTATCCGTTGCCATCCATAATTTATACAGTTAGTTAATTATCAAGTTCTTCATGTTTATTTCTTATTTTTTAATTTTTTGACCCACCAAAAACACTCTTACACATATAATATAGTGTATATATGTATATTTATCTTATGTTATATGGCTCCACCCCTTTCTGTCGTCCATGTTTAAAACTATAGTCTATGAAATTAAAAATAAGAGAAAATATATTATGAATGTTTAAAACTATAGTCTAAAACTATGGCTCCACCCCGTTTAAGGCACGCAAAGCCCCTAATATATATATATATATATATATGGGGATATGGATGTTGCCGTCTCGTTGACTAATGAATTGTATATTATTAAACAACATGATGGAGATCGATTGGGATGATCTCATGCCCTATATATGATTCGAATTTCGACAATGTCAAAGAAATTTTCGATTGCTAAAAGACGCAAGCTGGCTAGGGATATGAATATGATCGTGGTAATTGGCACGTGTAAGATAATATATGCTTTTTAGGTACTCTTACTTAAATTTGGACAAATGGACATGTACCCAAATTAATCTCTATCTGCAAATAAACAAATTCTCGTAACTAAACAGAGTAAATTCAAATAAAAAAGGTCAAAAGTCATTTTGGTGGTAAATGTATGTTTTAATGTTCATTTTGATCTTCTATGTTTAAATATTCAAATTGGTCCTAAAATTGATAAAATATTCTATTTTGGTCCTAAACTATTGAATTTACTCATATTTCTCTCGTCTCTCATTTCACATTCAAATGACATATTAACAGTAACTCGTAATTTTGAATTCATCACATACGGATTTGAAACGATAGAAATACGATCAATTTCGCTTGTTTGACCGTGAAACGATAGAAATACGATCAATATGTAGCTTTGAACTCATCAAATTTGAACTTGAAATGAGAGAAATATGAATATATTCAATAGTTTGAAACAAAAATGAAAAATTTTGCCATTTAGGACCAATTTGAATATTTTAAAATATAAAGGACCAAAATAAACATTAGGACATACATTTAGAACCAAAATGACCCTTTGACCTAGGAAAAAAACATTATGACAATACTTTTTAGGCAGAAGGTCACTATGATTTGGAGTATTTCAAAATTGGGTCCAGTAGATTGAAAAGTTGCAATTTAATTAGGGACTGAGATTTGCTCCATTGTCATAAAAGGGCCTTCAATCCAAAATTTAACGAAAATTTGAGCTAAAATACCATTTTAAAATTCTAACTATTAATTTTCTATGCATTTCACTTCTTGTTTTTACGAGGGAGAAACTTCGATGCAAAAACTAAATTTTCGGGGACTTTGACTCTGCTATTAAAAGATTTATGATTTGATAGAATTCGAGATATCATTTTGCAATAATATTCAACTATTTTTTCAATAGTTAGAGTCAAAATTCCCAAAAAGTTTATATTTTTGCATCAAAATTCGTCCCTCATAGAAATAAGGAGTCAAATGCATAGAAAATTAATAGTTAGGGTCTTAAAATTGTATTTTAGCCCAAATTTCTGTTAAATTTTGGACTGAGGGCTTTTTTTACTGACGGAGCAAACCTCAATCCCTAAATTACGACTTTTCAATCTACATGAACTTAATGTCAAAATATCTCAAATCACAGAGACGTGTAATTTACACTATTTTTTATAACAAATCTACAAAATGATACAAGTTAAATATTTCTATATCTGTTTTTCCAGATAGTTGATTTTCTTTTATCTAAATTTAGATCTAAACTTTTTAAAATGATACAACTCATGTCTGTGTCCGAGACCACAATCATAATACTCTCTATTTATGATCATCATCATTTTTTTCTTGGCCTGATTATGATCATCATCATTCATCACTACGGTACCTCAAATATTTAAATTTTTTTTTGGTTCAAAATTAAAATTGTCACGTATGTGATATGTTGTTCCTAACCTGTTTGAAGCCCAGGTTTATTCCAACCTAATGCCCCATAAACTGCTCCTGATTATGTAAGCCCAAGTTAGGAATATTCATGGGCCAGAAGCCCATGAGTCCACGAATCTAAGTACCATAATACCCCTAAATCATTTCCAAATTTCCTAAACTCATTTTCCTTCTTCTTACTTTCTTATTTCTGTCAAAACTCAAAAACCCAAAACCTCACAGAGAAGAGAACAAAAAATGATGCGGTCCACTCTGAAAGCCGCAGCTACGAGCTTGAGAACAAGATCATGGCAGCTCAAGAACACTGCAATTCCAGCTTATTCCACCCTCGTTCAGTCCAAGAGGGATAAATTCAAACCCGATTCAAATAAATCCTCCAACGTCGCCTCCGCCGGCGACGCCGCCGCCGCGTTCGATGCACAGGAACGTCAACGTCTCCTTGCCGCCGACGACAAAAACCCATCTCTCGATGTAGGTCCCAACAATCGCCCCCTCTTCACCACCACGCCTTCGCTTTCGCAACTCACCCGTAAAGACACCTGCAGCTACTTCAAGTTCAAGTACATTTTCCATCTCATTTTTGTTTTTCTCTGATTTTCTCGACTAGTTTGTAATTGTATTTATTGTTAATGATGACCCACTTGGATTTGCATCTCTTGGGTGATGTGCTGTAGAAGACAGGCTTTGAATGCGGTGCTGCCAGAGGGCTTGCCAACGGGAATGGTGAAGGAGTTCGAGGACTCTATGCGTACCGCTTTGCTTGTTAGGCACAGCTTTTTGGATCTCCGTGATAATTTTAGGCGAGTGGTTGATCCAACGTTAGGGACCTTTAATGGCAAAGGTGTGCATTGGCTTCACAACTTTTATGTTCACCTCTGTTTATTTGTTCCTTATATACATCGTGCCCCAATGGTAGATGTTGTCGTCTTACTAATATTCGACGCCATTAGTTTTTTTTTCCTGCACTTCTTCCATATCGTCCTGGTAAATTTAATTTTTGGGGCCGCCTAGGTTACAAACGAAAATTTCATCGTAATGCTTTCCTTTTATTGCTTTTTTAATCAATGATTCATGGGAAAAAAAAGCATCGGTTTTCCTTTGTGGTTGAAAATGTTATTGATAACCCATAAGGCCATAACAATAGTTTGTCTTGTTAGATTAGTTATCTCACGGATAAACAGACTAATTGTTCTACAGGGTATGCATCACAATTTAATGGATGGTTTCTTGTGACCTAGATCATCCTTGATCGACGATATTCTTGCATTATTGTTATTGCCTTTAAGAACAGTATGTTGCTTCATGATCTATTCTTCTCAGTGTATGTTCAAATATTGGTGTGGCTAATTATTGATTCTATCATGATTAACAAAAGGAGAAATATTTAGTAAATGCCCATTTTCTTCAAATTATATACACTTTTGTTGGTGGACAATATATATTGAAATGTGATCCTTGTTCACCCTTCCTTCCTTTTTTTTTTTCAACTTTTACATTGTTAAAACCTAGTGCAACTGTCTTATTCATAGATTTCTGCAGTAATGCGTTTGTCAGAGTCAATGTAATGTGTATTTACATTTTTCAGGCCCCATTAAGACTAGAAAGCAAATTGTCTTAGATGGTCCAGTTAGCTGTGGCAAGAGCATTGCACTTGCGATGCTTGTTCAGTGGGCTCGTGAGGAAGGTTGGCTAGTGTTTTATGTTCCCAGAGGCCGGGAATGGACCCATGGAGGTTTTTTCTATAAGCACCCAGAAACTGGTCTATGGGACACACCTGTCCAGGCAGAAAATGTTCTTAAGGCAAGAATGCTAAATCCGGTCTCTTTTTAATTTGTCTTGTTTGTGTGCAAGTGTGTATATGTCTTGTTATGTGTAAGAAGCTGCCAAATTCATAAAGTTTGAAGGCACATATTTTATTCCCAATGGATTTAGAACATTGAGATTGAAGCAATTAATTTTAATTCTCAACTCAGTAATTTCAAATAAGAAAAAAAGGATGAATATCAAATTTTCTAACTACTGATAGTAAATGAGTAAATATATAAACTGAAACCTCTGCAGGGCAGATTACTCACCCTCATCATTACATGTAAATCAGCATCATATGTCTTACATGCTAAAATGACAGAGCTAGCCCTTACCATGATATTGGCTGTGTAATAATCATTTTCACGAACAGCGTCTGTATCCTTGTCCTCTAGAGAATTTCTTTGGAGTTTAGAGTTATAGGCTCTGCAATCCTACTTTAAAGTATGTTATATTAACAAAAATGATTCTGTATAGTGAAAAAGAAAATTGTTATGTTGCTGCTAATGTCTGTGTGTCTGTGTTTTGTCATTTCGTATATCTCAGCATGTGACTTAGAGAATATATATATTATATATACATATATATCTATCACATTGGTAAAGATTGATGAACTCATAAATCCCACGGGGCTGCTTATGATGGTTGTCAATTGCAGCTCCTTTAATAGTTGAAGTGGACCACTCATCCACGCTTCAGTGCCATCTGGAAACATAGCCAACCTACAATTAATTTGTGAATTAGCTATATGTTGGATTGATGAGTATAATTAACACTCTGGAAGAGGGGTTACTATTTTGTATACATTCAATAGCAAACTAAACAAAAAAATGGCAAAGTGTTATCACTAAGAATATGAAATGTGGTTGAAACCAATGTGATCCATACATGTCATTATATCTGTATCATCTCTATCTTTCTCTTAACACACAAAACACTGAATAATTCTAGAACCCAAAAACATCGAATGATTCTACTGAATACTTATTTTCACCTTATTTTTGCTGTATACCCACCTAAAATATTTTAATCATGAACATTTAGGAGTACAAAACCATTTCCGCTATCTTGGTGCATGTTATGTAAGAGTAAGATGAATTCATGTGTTATAGGTGTCGATTTCAAGATATGTGTTTTGGTTTATCTGATTGTAATACATATTGACAATGGTCATTACAGTAAATCATGTTTGAAGATATCCTGGAGTCGTTGGAGTAATTGTTTGGAAATAATAAGTCGTTCATTTTTTTTTCAGGATTTTTTGAAATACAATGAGTCCCATTTAAAGCAGATACCGTGTCAAATCTTTGATCCTATTCCATTGGGTGAGGGTGCTGGTGTTGGATGGTTAAAAGATGCTGATTCCCTGGCGATCCCTGAAGGTACTAATTTGTATGAGCTAGTAAAGACTGGAATTGAGCAAACACATGCATCTGTTGGAGTGGTGGTACGTTTAAGGAAAGAGTTATCACTTGTCAAAGATATGCCTGTACTTATTGCAATTGATCAAGTAAGACATACTTTCCACTTAATTGATGTTAGAATGATGTTGATTTCTTGGAAATTTGTTTATGCAATATTTTGATCATCTCTCTTATTTCCTGTGGACACCTTTCTTCAGTATAATAACTGGTTTACATTCAGTGAGTTCGAGGAGCCAGTATCAATTCGGTCTTGTCGGCCAATACATGCTAGAGAACTTACAATGGTTGGTCCATTGCCTTTTTATATTGTGAATTAATGTTACAACCCTTCACGACGTATTATTGCATTCCTATCTTGTTGCTTTACATAACTTCCTTCATAATTATGGTTATACTTTTACTGGGTTAACAAAATCTGCCTTAGTGTCTTACATTTTTAATTGTCCCTTCATATTGATTGGGTCAATGGTTGCAGGTGAAGGCTTTTAGGTCAATGAAGCATAATGATATGATGGTAGGAGCCTTTTCTCATTCAACAGCTGTGGGAAAACTTCGTAAAGACCTACCAGATGTTCCAGTAGATGCTCGTGTTATGTTACCTCGTTACAGTTTAGACGAGGCAGAGACTGTTTGCCATTATTATTTAAGGTATATTTGCCAAGTTTCTATCCGTGCCAGATTGATTACATTTCTTTTGCCACCTTGGTCACAACTCTTTGGGTTTTAGCTGGCATAAGCAAATTAACCCCTTGTTTACTTTAGTCTTATCACTCTACCATTGACTTACTATCTTTGAGCTTGTCCTGATCTATGATCAGTTTGTTATGATTGAAGCATCCATATAACACCTGATTAGCTTGTAGTTGGAATCAGATATGATTTGCCTTGGACAATATCATTACTTAGTTCGTTGCCTTTTCATTTTTGGCAGGCAAAGGCTAATACGTCCTGAAGGATTCTCGGAGGAAAACTGGAAAAAGATCTACTTCTTGTCCAATGGAAATGGAACAGAAATAAGGAGTTTGGCTCCTTTCATGCGGTGACAAACAACTTATGCATTGCTTCGTCCTCCAATATTATATCAGTTTTGATGAAATTTTCCCCTTACATGTGTATGTTTCTCATTGAGTTTTGGCTTATTGCTTGATTTACTCGACTTGTTTAACAAAAATATACTGCCCTAGGCAATGTACTAATATGTAAATTAATTTTCTTTGTAGTTGAAGGATTAGTAATAATTTCAAGAATTTTTCCCTAATGCGAGGATTGACATTAGAATTTGTAATTTCAATATGAACGAGTTCTCAATATTCATCGACGATATCTATTTATTGGTATGTTTGCACTAATACCCCGTTTTATTTTTTTGGTCAGAAATGAATATTTCATTAGATAAAAGGTGTGGCCAAATACATAGAAGATGTATCAAGACTTATAACATATCATTACAGAACAAGTTTATTCTTCTAGAGGCAAAGACTAACAAAAGAAAATAACAAATTATGAGCAAGACATACACATGTACACTCTTCTAACCTTTCTGAAGTTCCAATAATCAGTGTAAGTTTTCTTGTGTATCAACTTAGTAGTTGATAATATGATGTACTAACAAGTAAATCTTTGCAAAAATATGAGAGTAAAATAAAAAAAAAACGAAATAACAAATATAAATTAGTATCCCCTGCTACGTACATTATTCATCATGCAGTTAGGGCTACTATTTAGTGAAGTTAAAGTAGTGGCTTTTGAAATTTAAAGATGGTTCCAATTGGATAGTAATATAGTTGATTCAAGCGAGTGCCCCTCAATGTTAAGAACTAATATATAGTTGATTCAAGCGAGTGCCTCTCAATGTTAAGAACTATTCTGTTATTCGCAAACGAGGTAATCAAGGTGCAGTGTAAGTGTGTAACCACCATGAAAGAATATTATTGTGAAAATATTTAAGTTACAAAAATGCCAATCAATGGCCAAGCAAAGATATTCTCTAGATGTACAACATCAAATCGTGTTCGGACAACATCCAACAGTCAGAATTTGGCCATTCTAAACATAATGCAAATATATTTTTCTTATAAAAAATATACAGATGTCAAACTATGATACCTATGGTCACCTACGTCATCAATGCAAAACTTCTAAACAGCTTCCCTCTTAAATTCCATGGGGGGTGAAACTCCCTTTTGATCATTGTGAAGCTTGAGCAAGTACAGAGCCGGGAATCCGGAAGCCGGAAGCCCGAAGCCCTCGGGCATCTGTGGGGCAGCTGTAGTTTCTAAAATGGCTTGATCTGAAGTGAGTTATTTTATCGATAACAGTCAACAGCAAGCAATATTGGTTAAATTCATAAGGTTCAGGGTAAACTCAGAATGGAGACTGGCACAATGGACATGATGATTTGTGCGAAGTTGAAAACCACTTGTAAAGGCAGGCAGAATGAAATTTGTGCTTGCATGTTTTGCAGGCAAGTCGTGGGAGGGCGTGATTCGTCGTGTGAATGACACTGTAACAGATAGGGCACTCCTCAACACCTTCAAATTCTTTGTCAAAATTGCGCTTCCAAATTCCTATAGCCTCTGCGAGAGCTCCATTCTGCAGAATCAGGAAGAAAAAAAAATTCTATTAACTCTAGTGACAATATTCAACTTAGAACAGTATTTTACAAAGAAAGCTGTGTAGGGTTCACTAGAGTAACTAGAGGCAATGTTTCTTTCTAAAAAGAGTAATTTGCAATTGCATTTAAAACCTGAAAGACAATCTGAAATAAATTACCTGATTACGAACAAATAACATCATTGACATCAACCATTTCCTTTGCTTGACCTCACTGATGCCGAGGCTCCTTGTACAATCAACATCTACAGGCCTTAGTGGGTAAGATGCCGGAAGACGAATGACTAGATCCATTCCTGTTTCATCCTTAGTGTAGGTTGCAACAACTTCATTTGCTGATTTGCTCACGCTAACTGAGAAATTCTCGTCGCCACATTTTGCTTTCTTAATCTGATATTGCAAAAGGTGTATTTCAGAACTAGATTATTATCCATACACAAACAACTACATGTTGACCAAGTTTAATACAGACTCTCCACAACTAGGTTTAGATTATTCTCAGCACTGTTCCAGCACAATATCAAGTATTGGTTTTAGACCAGATTATTCCATTACAAAACTTACAATAATTTCTTCTACTTATTACCGTGCTGTTTCACTCAGAAAATGAGAAAATTTTGGTTTCTATTAGACTCCTTTAACCAAAAACAAAAAAATAATAATAAAATAATTTTAACCCTGGTATCTCAAAGAAAGGTTCACTGATTTCTTTTTAGTCAGCAAGCTTCTCCATACCTGGGACAATTCGTTTGCAATGAGAGGAGGGCTGCAGTAAGTTTTTGTAAAGGACTCAATGATAGATGACGCGTTACGATCCCGTAAATCACTGAACCAACCACGGACATAAGCAGGGAGAACACAAAGCATCAAGCCATATATTGCTCCAGCAAGTGAAGAAATTTTCACTGATTCAACTGGCCAAAGAGATTCTACAGAAAATAACAATGAACCCGTTGTAATAGCACGGGTTGCAGCATTTGCAGCCTCTGATAGACCAACAGGAAGCTCAGAATCCTTCTGCTTCAGACTCTGCACCATGGAGGGCTCCAGAGGAATATGCTGAAATAGGCAATCTAATACAATTGGAGTAGCAGAATCTTGTATATACTGGACCAGTCTCTCCCTCAGAGATGATGATGAAGGCAACGCCCATATATGTGATATCAACAAAGACCAAGCAAGGAAGAGGTTTACCTGCAATTTTTTGGATCAGAGAGGGGGGTTGAGAGAAGAGTATTAGTTGGAAATTAGAACATGAGGTACTAGCCATCACACACTATCAACCCTAGTAGAAATACAAAGATGTAAATAGACAATGAATTTGTAGAAAGTCACTAGAAATACAGAGAAAGGTGGAAATCTTTGATGCCACATTAAGCATCCTTACTCGTTGTTGTGCATGGAGGTCTGTTTCAAGAACTTCGAACGGTTGAATTTGCACCATAGAAGATATTTCTTCTTTCAAGTGGACCTTTTCTTCCAATGACATGTCAAAATTGGTGGGTTCCTGGTCGCTAGCAGCATTGATGTCTGAGTTACTAGCATTATCTTCAAGAATAGCCATTCCTAGAACAGGCTCAGTTGAAAGAATAAAATAGGCAGCAAACTGCAACAAGGGAATTGGTTTGGAAGAAAAGAGTACAGAATACAAAGAGCTAACAGATCCTTTATGTAGTCCCCAAAATTCAACTGATTTCACAGCTCTATCTCTAGCCTGTGGTGAGGAATTAAGAACACCACAAGCTACCAATTCCCAAAAAAATGGATACTTAGTCCGACATGATGCTATAACTGATGCAGCTGCTTTGTAACATGCATTCGCAATAGCCTCAGAAATGCCAGTACAGAATAGTATGCGAAGGATACCCTCTGAAACCCTATCCTTCAAAGAATCCAAATTATCTGATTTTGATGCATCAAAATTATCTTTCTCTTCAGCTTGCTTAAGTTTAAAATGCTGAAGGTAAAGCAAAAATGAAAAAAGAGCATTTTCGGCGACTTTGATGGGAAATGGATCTGAAATCAGAATAGTCTGCTCAATTTTCTCATAGAAAAGATCCAAATTATTTGATGAACTATCAACGACAGCATCATTTATATTTTCAGCAACATCCTCCATCATCACAGCCACTGATTGAATCCAACACCTCAGGTTAGACAGCAGAAACTCCCAATCTTCATAACTAAATTCTTCCCAACAATAGCCTACTGAAACGACCATAAGTTTTGATAGTAGCATCTGAACCATTGGAAGCTGATTGATCATTGCTGATCCACCAGAGACATGCCTCTGCTTCTGAAATAATTTATATAAAAGATTCCTCTCATCAGGGCCAACACTTCTCCCTGTCTTTAATGTTTGCAAACCTCCTGTTGCACTGAAAGGATAACAGGCAATAACCAAATGAAGCCAATCTTCCATATCTACAAGAGTCAGGAACAGTGTCATTAGTACCATATCTTAACTGGTAAAGCTTAACCCAGTAAACAGAACTGTTAGCACATGACAAAGGAAAATAATCAACTCCAAATTCACGTGCAGAAACTAATGTCTAGTGCACCTGGGTTTCACTTTCACAGATAAAAAATAAGTACAAGAGTTCACATACACGAAGAAAAAACATGCTTAGCCTAATTCTCTTTACTTTCCAGTAATATTTTATTCTGGAGTCTGGACTATCTGATGAATGATGTGACCTGAAGAAATAAAATTACCTTCTCCAGTTTGCCATGTGACTAAAGGTGGGAGCCTTAGAGCCCTCTCCAGCCAGTCTTTTGTAGTATCCAGCAGAAAATTTTCTTCCGAAGAACCAGGACGGATATCACCAGGCTCCATATGCTTACTCAATGGTTTTAGAAGGACACCGATAAGCGGAGGAAGAATCTTAAGACAATTTTTATTCACTTCTTCACCAATATATAGCTTATTCAAAAGAAGTTGAAGCAGATTAATAGCCTTCCCTGTCTGCCATATGTTCTCGTTGAACAAAGTGAACAGAAAGGAAACAAGCGCTCTTAAGAATGGTTCCTCAATAGCTTCCACTTCATCATTAAGAACTGGCCACATACTGATAGAACTCTCTGTGCCATTGCCGCCGTGAACAAGAGCACCATCAAGCAAGATGCTTAATATCTCATCTAACAGGCTGTCCTGGGATGAATGATTTCTCTTGGCAGATCCACTCAATAAAGGTAAGAAAGAAACCACGGCACTGTTTCCTGGCCATCTCCATGTGCACAGAATTTCAGCTGCTAGCCAGGCAGAAGATGCAACCTCTTCACTTTCTCCAATAGCAGAAGGATTAGGCATTACACACCCAGCAAGAACTCTATCAACCCCAAGTTTTGTGATTAGCTTGTCAATCAAAGCCACAAACCGTTGATGTCCTGAAGCCTGTATTGAGCATAACTAGGTGTTAAAATGTTGGAACATCTGAAATATTTTCATATAAGTTCAGCCATAATTTTTTTACAAACAAAATTTTTTATTTAAATGAGCCATATTAATACTATATGTCCAAACTCCAATGTACACCATCTATCATTCCATTCTATCTAGCAAACGAAAACAAAGTAAAAACAATCACCCAAATGATTATTTAATGGGAACACTCATATCCAACGTAAAATACCTTCATCAAGCTGAAATTTGGAACAACAAACACAGGCCATGTTTCATCTCTGCTCAGCAGCTGTTGTAGCAGCTTTTGTTCATCATTTCCGTTATCGCACAGCCACTCAAGAATTTCAAGCACCCATGTACAGCTTAATGATGTAATTTCATCGGTTACAAGTTTGTCTTCAATGAACACTGCAGATCTTACTGACTGAATTAAAATAGTCTTCAATTTCTTTTGAGTATCTAAGGAAATATTTTTCCAGAACTGATTATCTATTCTGTGACAGAGAGTATGCACAAATTCACCAAATGTGAACCTGGCAGTAATATTGCCCCTTGTTCTGTCTTCAAGTGAATCGTCCAGAGCTCTACCTAAATTACACTCCCAATCAATTACAAATACAGCAGACAAAATTCCTGATAGTAGGCCACTTTTGCTGTCAAGTGTCTTCAAGCAAACAAAGCTGCTGTCAAGTACCTCAAGAGCAAACCGAGCCATCTCTAAGATATTGGCAGAGCTGTCGAAGTCTACCCTGATTTTCGAATCACTGCTTAACAAAGAAGCTACACATTGAACCCAGGAGAAAGGTGAACCCTGGATAAAACCGAGTAATTTCCTGAAAATTTCCTCGTAGACAAGGTTCAATGCATCTTTGGAAACAAAATAAGTAGAACTCCCTTCTATGGAGCAACCAAGAACAGAACTGCAAGTAAAATGGATAGCGTTAGATTTATGACCATTTCAAATCATAAATATCAAGCATATCTATTCTGGACTCAGAATAATAAGTAGATAATATCCAGGTACTTGACAAATTATTTTCCCTTACCAGCTTCAAATATTACCCTGCTAAACTTTTAGATAGATAATTAGAGACAACAAAAGATGTCCACTTTCTTATATCTATTGTTCAGTAGACAGTTTTGTTTTTGGCCTGAAGTAGATAAATTGTTTAAAGAGAAATCACATATTTCAGATCATTTCAGATAATACCTAAATAAAACCAAAACCATGGACCCACATTACCAAGGAGAAATAGGTTATTTTATGCTGTATGGTGAATTCCACAAGCTGGGTGCTTCCTCCTAATTTGGATCACTAAATAGGGATATTTTTGTACAAAGAAAGGAAAAAGCATGCTACTTAAGAGCCAACATATTTTTTAATTCTTTTCCAACAATGATGTGGGTTACTCAACTATATCCTATGATAGAAAATTTTGAATGCTGTGGATGCTTAGTCTAGTCATTCCAGTTCCTTTCTTTTGCCTCAACCAAGGCGCAAGGTAACAAAGGGATGAATCAATTCAATGCTCCCTTTCCTTCCCATGAGCTCTATCCATCAACCAAAGAATGCTTATATTATGGGATCCACATCAGTTCTGGGCATGATACTAGCTCATTTTATTCAAGAAGATAACTTTCAATTTGGATTTTAAAACATAAAAAACATCAATCATATTGTGCACACAACGGTTAAGCAGCAAGTTTTTAACACAAGGTTTCACAGCATTATGCCTTTGTTAAGGTTTTAATAGACATACGACAAAAACTGGACATGAGCAGCGCTGAAAGGAGGCGGGGAATGGGAAACAGCAATTGCAGCTGATTCCAGACGCTCATGATGCCAATCCTTAGCATTGGTGCCTTGTCTATCACTGGAATCTTCTTTTACCTTCCTCTCAGTGATCTTAAGCCTTGCTTTATCTAGGAGAGTGGCCAATATTGCTGCATGCCCAGGATCTAGCAACCCAGGTGGGCTTTCAGAATACTGTTGGCTAGTTGCATAATTAACAATGAAGCACCACTGTTGTGAAAAATATTCATCATCCAGCAGTGCCAGCAACAAATCCAGTCGAGCATTAGTTGAGCAATAATTTCCCTGCAGACACCAAGGAACAAATTCTTCCCTGAAGATCTGTATAAATTTCCCAGCTTCCAATTCTTTTTTTCCATCAAACGAGAGCTCACTTGAAGTATGCTCTCTGTTTCGAATAAAAATTTCTTGGATGATTTTCTGTGGTCCAAATACTGAAATAGCAACAGATAGAAGTCTCACAGCATCTGGTGAATCCTGTTATCAAGAACACAGTGAGTCTGGAAATAATTAAAAGAAGATACTAACTCTTGAACAGGTAATCAAATTCTAATATAGTATATCCAACAATATCAAAAGCCTAATTGTCATTGAATCCTGGCTTAAACCTTCATTTCTTGTATATCCTATCATCAAATTCCAGGTCCAAGACTTGATTCACTGTTACTTTCCACTCTTTCTCATTATGCGGGGTCCTTATTGGTGATTTCTAGCATGAGATACCAAAAAAGGAAAAAAGAAAACTACTCATTAGAGTGTGACATTACATCCCTACTTATTGGTTTCTATAAGCCAAAATGGCCAGGGAGCACTACACTGGTGAGTCGGTGACATCATAACTCCCACATTATTAAGATGTCATCTTTTTAACTATACCACCTTTGATGCAGATTTAAAAATTCTTGCCATTCAAAAGACCTTACTGAAATAAGTTTAAAACAACAAAGCACGTCAAACAAAAATAGTTTGAAGTTTCAAAAAGGGATTAGCACAAAACAATTGAAAGATCAATAATAAGTTTAGTAAATAAGATGATGAAGTTATCAAGACCACATAGGCAAAGGAACTCCATTTGGCTAAAACAAATATATTAAAAGGCATACCCCAATATCCAGAAGTAATAACAACAACGATTTTGAATGTACAAGTGATTGAATCGCTCAAACATATTCAAGACTAACTTGAAAAAATCATAGAGACTTGAGGGGTAAACAAATGTTTCTCTACAAAATAACTTACAGAGGATTTTATGAACGAGAAAGACTTTGCCAACATTGGTCCAACAAGATAGACCAAGGGCCAAGTTTCACCTTTCAGCACTGCATGTTGCTCCAGCAATAATATTAACAAAATGATTCGCTCAATACTCTCTGCATACGCTTCTTGCTGAAAAACGGCAATGCAATTCTTCTCATATTCCACAATGAAAGCCGATATAAGATTGCAATCCAATGTATAAATTCCTAGAAGAATTTCAATGATGCATTTCCCCAGATCTTGCAAATAAGGCATGGGATATTTTGTATTCTTCATATCCACTGTTTTGTTCTTAAGAGGAACGTTGTCCTCTGATGAATTTATTTCTTTTCCTAATGAGATCTTCTCATGGCCTTTTGAATTGCCAGATATAAAAAAGTCCTGCCATAAAACCCTCACTAGAACATTCTCAACAAGTGTGACACTGAACTGTCTTATTGAATCTGCTCCATCATTATATCTGACAAAAATCGAAATAAGTTTAGTCACAAAGAAGAGGAATGCTACTAGTATTTCCTTTACAGGGGAGGGTATTAAAGACAGAGTAACTCAATTTTGCAAGTACATACCAACCACATTTAAATAAAAATGTGTACCTGGAAGCATTTTTCAATGACCAAACGAAACATTCTTTGAATGCTTGAAAAAATGCTAGTCTATCTGCAGAATGAGAAGTTCTCCTTCCCACCCAAAGGTTCTTAAAGAAGTCGAGAAAAAACTTGTCCCCTCCAATAGCTTTAGGAGGCACAATGTCTAAGAATAAAACCAAAGCTGGATATGAGATTTGCTGGGAACCAAAGCATCCATTCCTAAGAAAATTCCACAAGGGATTAAGTATAACTTTCTGAAGGTTTAAGGAAGTCCAACCATCAGGAAATCTTTTAGAGAATAGTAATATTACATCCCACATTGAGGGATGACAAATTGGCTCCTTCTCGTTGAAAGCACCAAGAATTGCACCAGCTAGAGTTCTCATATTTCCTTCATTAAAAGCCTGGGGTACATTTTTTATTAGGCTCTTCAATACACTATAAGTAGCTGATCGGATAGCAGGGCTATGGGACTTCAAAAAGTCCAAAAAATATTTATGATCGGTGAACAACTTTTCAGCAAAAGAAACTGCAGTGATTCTTGCCTTTGAAGCATGTTTAGGTTCAGTAGTTATGTTCTCAAAACCAGGTCTTTCCTGCTGCTGGCAAATTAAAACATCAAGAAGTGTAGCTAATGCTAATAATGATGATGATATCACCTGCAAGACCAAAAAAGAAACCCTGAGAATTGATGGCGCATGGCCCAAAACAAAAAGTGCTCAAGATGGAAGAGGATAAAAGTTCTCAATGTAAAGCCAGTTATACTAACTCCCACCTCATTTATGTAATGAATGAAGAAAATATCAAGTTAACAAAATAAAAGAATGGACAACAAGCATATATTGCCTAAGGAACAATGCAACAATAAGAATTTCCGCTCATGCAGAATATATTCAGTGCAAATAAATTTAGCCCATTTTCCCCCTTCTAGCCTTCTAACGATCCTATTTCTTCCTTCCATAGTATCAGGATAATCTGACACATAAGAAAATAACATCAAAACTTGAAGACCTCTAGGCATAAAATCCTTATTAATCTACCTATCCAGTCAAATTACACAGAAAAGTAAAAAAGTAAACTTCAAATGAAGGGCAACTATCATTTTGGAATTCATTCATCATGGACATGTTGAAAGTTTTCGTCCCATATATACAGTACTCAAAAAGGAATTGCATCCATAATAATTTAGCATATAAAAAATATTCTTTAGTCAACTAAAATGGAAAAATAGAAAATTAAGTACTTCCCTACACAAGTATACTAAAGTGGTTCTCATAGTATACCTGCTGGTACATCTCTTCCAATTCATCTGAAGCTGTGGCTTTGTCAGACAAATTTTGTGGCGTGAGTTTTAAATTTTCTTCCAAATACATAAAGATCTCTTTTGTACATAGAATCAAAGCATCTAATCTCTTTTCTGTTGCTGGAAAGGCTGCCTGACATTCACAAATGAAAAATGAGAACCGTATCAAGAGTCACAAATAGCATAAATTTGACAAGAAAGTTATGTGAGTGCAAGCATAAAAGCTGTAGAGACTATATGTATGTAGTCCATGCACACTAGGAGATTGCATTCTACAATAACCTATCCAACATGCAAATGGAAACAACATCCATAGGACAATTCTGGCATGCATTCCTAGTTCCGCCCTACAAGTACATTTTAAGCCTATAATTTAACACCCACAGAATAGAAGGGATCATTTGAAACAATTGTAATATAAAATACACAGAATCAAACCTGGAAAGACCTTTTTGCAGCCTGAGAAACTTCAGAAACAGGATCAAATTGAGAAAACCACCATGGTCCTATTAAAGTCTTCAAATGTAGAGCTAAGTCTCTCCTGAAACGGGTGTGAATAAGTTGACCATAAATAAGCACTGAATACACACATAACAGAGTGCAAAGACCAAATTTAATAATTATAACTTTAAAATGCTCTAACTATGGAAATTAAGTAAACTCCCGAAGGTTCTCAATACAAGTAAATAACAAAATATTTAATTCAAGTCAAAACTACATACTACAAAGTAGTTGCAATGCAGTTAAAAGCAGACAGATTTGACATGTGGGTGACAAATTCAAAGTATGCCTGTTAAATTGTTGCTTTTAATGGATAATGTAGACCAACAAGTTTGCAACACCTTTAGAAAAATCTCTCAGTTTCAAGCTAAATGCTCATCCAGAATCTATTAATGTAAGCAACTTATATCTCGAATCAGACAGATAAATGTTCTCTTAAATGTTACAAATGGCATTATATGGAAGCATTATGAGGGGAAGCTATAGCTGCATTGCTAAGGCATGAGTCTGCAAAACTTCTAATTTTTTAGTGTAATTTTGAAAAGTTCCTATGATACATCTCCACAACAATTGTAGCAACATCACTTTATAAACAATGTCTTTCTCATCCATATAGATAAAATTACACATGCATTAATTTCAATAAGTGAAGCTCAAACCCGATAAAAGTAACAATGATGTTCATGGTTTCATGAGTTGCTCGCCGAACCTCCCTATTGTAGTCCAGCAGCAGCCTTTTGTATTCAAATGCCTACACCAAGACATACATAGCCAAGTTGATTAAAAAAAATATATCTTCCAAGCTTGAGACAATCAATAGTACGTAGTAACACATGAAGTGCTAGAGACCTAATGAAAAGGATACAAATAAAAACAATCATAACAATGTAAAGTAGAGGAAACTTTTCAATATCTGTACCCATTGAGGAACAATTAGGGCAATATCCTTGGCAGACTTTTGCTTAAGCAGCACAGATAAGGATGCCAATGCTTTAAGCTGTTGATAGAAAAAATAAATAAATAAATAAATAACAATGAGATCATAATATATATTTAAAAAACCCTAAAAGCAAAATGATGCTGATGCATAGAGCTCTTTCTTTTATTGAATAAAAAAAAATTCCATCAAGCGAAGAGTAAATTACAAAAACAAAGGAGGAGGATATCCTCCTTAAAAATCCATGAAAGACCATAAATATTATTCTACTTTATTTTATTTAGAAAAGTAATTAAAACCTTGAGCCATACAAATCAGTTGTGCAATAAAGCAACCCAAATTTGCTAGGATTTGTAAAGTAGATTCAGCAACTCTAAATGACTTATCGAAAAGGGGTCTTATCTCTTGCTTCCCTTAGGTGTTCTATTCATTGTTAAGGGACTCTTTTTGACTGATATGGACAACAATTAGGCGCCACTGTGATTTCTCAAGTTCATATCACTCTCTTCTTCTTTTGGGATTTCATGAGTAAGACTATCCTTTTTCACAGCAGTTCTTCCTTCCAGAATCTTTTCAGCTTAAACACTATCATAAGACACCCCTCCAATGTCAAATAGAAAACCAATTTTTCACTAAAACCACCTAACAATTCACGCCACAAAGATACAGCTATCTATAAGGCAAAAAGAGATGGAACTGTGATTTCGAATATTCCATACACATGATACAGATATCAAGAAAAAGAGTTGTTATAGGTCTCTGAATCCATGATATGTTGTTCCTAGAGTTAGTCCTACTCTGTATCTCGGTCCAAAAAGATGACTTGACTTTAGAGTTGACAATAGGAGGAAATCTTACACCAATGAATCTCAGCAAAGTGATAAGATGGACAGAGAACAGAACTCCACAGCCATACAGAACCAGCAAGCCAATCACAATCACAGTCTGCCTCATGCATTAGCAATGAAAGAAAGAGATGACAAAGTGCCTAACTCTCTGAATTCTATTCAAGCCAATCATTTTAATAATCTTTGGAAATTTATTTCTCAAGGTTATGACTCTTGTGTCTCTTGCGTACTTCAAGCTGGGTGATGGTTTTCCTATTAGATTCTGGAAGATATTTGGGGAGGGAGGAAGTTCCTTTTAGCCAATTATTTCCATGACTGCTTTGTCTTCCTTTGCTGTATTTATGGTGTTCTCAATATGGTAGTTTATCATGGAGTCTTCAAATTGCAAGGAATTCCTCTAAAGAAAAAATTTACAAGCTTGAGGTTCTTTTACTTATTCTTGAACTCATTAGTCTTCCTTTGACTTAATATCGTAGAGTTTGGACTCTGAATCCATCTCTTATTAACCCTTGCAATTCCTATTTTGGTTTCCTTAGTTTTACTCCCAGTAACAGCACCTTTTCTTCTTGAGAAACTTATTGGGAAATCTGAACTTCTTTAAAGGTGATGCCAAGATCAGTACTCAACAGGATCAGTAGTAATAAAATGTTGCAGATTTGAAGGCTGAATAGGTGCTCTCTATAAGCATACCCACATTGAATATGGATTCGTATTATTCCTGTTGAGAACTTAAGACAACTGAAGCTTACTTATAGAAAGCATCATATTTGACTATCATGCTCATACCAAAAATACAACAGAATTCAACTACGATATAACAAACTTGAACAAGTTCCACGATGCCCATGATTACCCATCACAAAGATGAAAATAAAGTTCAACTGACCTAAATATAAAACTTGTATGTACCTAAGTCTACTCATTATAGCTAACTAAAAGCCTAGAGTGAGCAGCAACCTAGTACACAGTGAGGTCAAGCACCACGCAAGCTACAACCAAATGAACCATCAAGAATAGCAATTCTTCCTCCTAACAAGAAGTAATGCAAGATTACCTTAGTGGTGGGATCCTTCCTTGCAAGCCTCTTCAAGTGCACTGCCATTTCACTATCTACATCCTGTGTACCCGAAAATGGAAAAAAGAGACAACATCAATAAAAAAAACTAATCTTGACCATATAGTATCACAATTCAAGCTGCCCATCACTTCAAAGAGTCTAAGACAGCCACAGAACTCAAAAAGACATACAGCAAACGGCACTGAGTCATCGCTTGATACAGAAGAATCGAACCGCGAGCTACCCACATAACCACCGAATCCCACGGTGGCGGCGGCGCCGGAACCGGAAGGCAAGAGCGACGCCGCCAGACTGTGAAATGAAAAGCACCCAATAAGATAATTTCCAGAAAGCAATGTATGAAGAATTTCCCCAAAACGGGAATTTGATAAAAAGTGAGCAAAGAATTCACCTGCTGCTTGAAGGTCGTGCCTTGCTTCTGGTTCCTTCTCCTTTTGGCCTCCCCATTATTGTATTATGATACCCAAATCAAACGAAACGTCTAATAACAAGAAAGAAATAGTGGATACTCGTTAGTTCTTTCTTGTTGCTTCGTCTCTTTATTGTTATTATATTCACCTGTGATTCTCTGAATCGGTGACCTGACTGCCGTTGCTCCTTCGAGCTGCGGCGATCATATAATCGAGTGTGGGTTAATCTTCGGTATCAAGGAGTGTCTACGAAAGTTGCGCCGCCACATCACGAGGCAAAGGGGTACGAAAGACATTTCAGATTACGACTTCTTTTTTCTGTTAAAACCTCATTTTGGTCTTTATGTGTGGATCAGGTTTCACTTTGGTCCTCTTCTTTTCATTTTCAAAATGGTCCTTCGTATTTTTATAATTTTTCACTTATAGTGCCAAAACCCATTTTCATGGTACAATTTACTTTGTTTACCGACAGCATCAATTGATAATTTCTCAGTTATGGACTATGGTGCCAAATCCGTTTTCATGGTACAATCCGTTTTATTTTATCATTAGACTCATATATTTCATTATTTATAAGACACATAATATTGAATATTGAGATTTGAGAGGACAATAACAAATTTGAAAGTGGTTATGTACTAATATTCTTGGTTAAAAATGTAAGACTATTTTGTTTCTCATAATATAATAAAAATGTTAGCACAATACACTACATACCATAATTATAAGTGGCGCATAAGAGGAAATTATAAATGATAAATTAATCCCTATAAATGTTGCAAAAAAATGAGCATTTTTTTTCTATACAATAAAAAAAGTCCCTAGAAATTTATAAATTCAACTAATAATATGAGAGACAAATCTACTTTATCAACTAATAGCTCATTCCTAATTTTCTAAAATAGGAAACTTTTCTCCATAGTATATAGTTCTTTAATCACTTCAAGCATTAGTCTCATTTATTTTATTTTATTTTTAAAATTACTAATTTCGTCCCCAAACTTTATACCGACTGTCAATTTTATTCCTAATCTTTTTTTGCTATTAATTTCGTCCTCAATTTTCACATTTTTGTCAATTTTATCATTTAACTAACTTTGTTTAGTAAATTAACGACAGAATACATCCTATTTTTCAATTTGAGTTAGGATTTGAGTTTCTTTTTCTACCAATTTTACATTATGTATCATTAGCCACGTAGATTCTGTCGATAATTGGCTAAAGTAAAAATAAAGGATAAAATTGACCAAAATGTGAAATATTAGGAACGAAATTGACAATAAAAAAATATTAAAGACGAAATTGACAATTTGTATAAAATTTAGAGACGAAATTAATACTTTTGCCTTTTCTTTAGAAGCATTAGTCAACTNTTTTTTTTAAAATAATATTAAATATATTTTGAGTCTTTTTATATTTTTCATAAAAAAAAAAGGTGAAAGCAAAGACACTTATATTCGAAACTTCATTTGTTAAACATGAAAAAAGCAACTGACTCAAAAGGCAAAAACACCTTGAAAAAAACAATTGTAATTTATAATGAGAAATATCCTGTTACAGCAACCTTCACCTCTCAGTATGGAGTCGAAAGAAAGCAACTTTTATACTTACCCCCTCCAAAAAAATCTGCTAAAACTAAATGCAATTTACTTGCCATCTTCTAGTAACATTATTTCCTTCCATTCAAAAATATTACAACCAAAGCCACTATTAAAGCATCATCAGATCCAGGATAAATCGTTAGCCGAAATTTACTCCTACTAACAAATATCTGGTTAAGCTTGTGCATCAGGCTAGTCTGCACCACAAAAAAAAAAAAGAGAGAGACTCAGAATCAATCTTTGATGTGTTGCAATGCAATTATGCACTTTCTAAATTGCAAGAGTAAATATATTTTGAGTCAGTCAAGACTCAAGAGTCACAATCTCTTCAGTTTCTGAAGTCCCTACTTCTCTTATCTATGATGATTGCAAGAGTATAGATAATTTTGAGTCAGTCAAGAGTCACAAATCACAATCTGTTTAGTTTCAGAAGTTCCCTTCTCTTACCTATGATCCAGATGTACAAATCATGACAAGTCTTGCAACTTTCTATCATAGTAGAGACCTTCTAAAACCCATCATCACATCTTTCTTTCAGTTATTTTGAGCATGTTGAGTTCTTAACCAACTGAGTACAGAGTACTGGAAACTAATAGCTAACTAGTCAGCTAGTCTTCAAAACTTCCCATTAACAGTTTTAACTTCAATATAGAAGTGATAGTGATTCTGCTTAAAAGCATTACGTTTCTATTGACAGCTTAGGCGACCCTCACATTATCCCCTCATGATCGCCATACTAATAATAAGTTATTCAGTTACAACTACCCTCCTCATCCAGCCTACCTATATGAGTCTATCTCATCCTTCATACGTGGTAATCCAATCTTCTACATTCACTCACTCTCATTTCCCATTACTCATACTGTCTTACACTCACTGACTTGATCGTCAGAGAAGCATTACAGGACTCTCTCCCCGTCTTGTTTGCAGGATCATCTTGAAGCCCTTCCTGGAATTGCTGCTCAATTCCCCGGGCTTCATCAAAATGCATTCTCTAACTAAGCTGTTCTTTCTTGGGCAATTGTATATGTATGTTATATAATAAAATTTATTAATGATAAAAGGATATGAGACTATGATGATCAAGAAAATGATTAGGCACACCAGTGCCTAAAGCTAGTAAAGCATAAATTGAGACTTAAGGAAGACCAAAAGTCCATTGCAGCACATAGACTAAGATTTCATTGGTCACACTAAGATGCAAGGATGAGTTATCGATATGTATATAAACTGAGTAAAATAACTAAAATGAAGTCAAATCCCATGTAAAATACAGATATGAAGGCAGATTTGTTGTAATGGAAGGGGCAAAGTGGTATTGTCTGAAATTTTGTTCGGGGAAATTGGGACTCCTCATAGTTGAATCACCCTGAATAAATATGCGAGGTCAAAGTGTAAATTTGGTCTTATATCTTTTGTTGAGTTTCCAATTTGGTCTCATATCTTTTTTTGTTGCACTTTTGGTCTTGTCTCTTTAGGTCAGTTCCCAATTTGGTTCTATATTTTTTTCTGTTGCAGGTTGATCTCATATCTTTGGGTCCTATATCTTTGGATCAGGTGCAGAAGTGGTCTCATATCTTTGCAAAAGGATCAACAATCATTAGTTGATCCTTTTGCAAAGATATAGGACCAATTCTTCAACTTGACCACAAGATATGGGACTAAATTGGGACCTTTTTCAAAGATATAGGACCAAAAGTGCAACAACAAAAAGATACAGGACCGAATTGGGAAATCAGCAAAAGATATGAGACCAAATTTGCACTTTGACCAATATGCAAATAAAAGATTACTTGAGAAAGATCTCAAAGTGAGATCTAATGGTGGAAAGTCTAACTTCCCTGGAGAGTAGATTAAACAGCAACCAGAACATGAAAATGAGGTAGTAAAATCGTATATTTAATATTTCATTCATTGCAGAGATATATTTAAGCTTTCACAATAGACATTATCAGCTACAGCTTCTACAAGTTACAAACAATTTCCCAAACTCTAGTCCTTAAAACATTATATGCTTCAGGTAATTAAGGTTTAGATTTGTGATTGCAATCAAGCTCCCACAACAACTTCGTTAATTGCAGTAGGTTCACAAAGTTTAGTCAGTATTATTGGACATATATATCTCCTAGTTCTACTCATCCAATCATCATGTTTCAACATCATAACTTACTCAGAAGTGATCTCAAACAATTCAACTATAAGAAAAAGATGATAAAGCAAAGTAAATCTTCAGCTGAAGTCAAATACTCCCAGAAAGAACACACATTATACATACAGACAGAAACAGAACACAAGAGAAGTAACTATTTGAAAGAACAAAGGCAGTGAGGCATGAGAATTCACCGTACCTGTCCCAATATGGCATTGCCTTTATAAATGCTGCATGATTTCATGAAAGGCAAACCTCTCACTTTGAAATCACAGGTTGAGTCTTCCAAGTTCTCGCCAGCAGGAAACACCTCTAGCTCAATTCTAGTGAGCTTCTTCAACGATCTCTGAACACTGAACACCAAATCCCTCTCCTCATTGCTGTCCCCCTTATAGCATTTCCAAGATCCATTCTACAAGATAACGAGAACAAATTTACTCAGTATTTACATCTACCCCAACTTACTAAAATCCAGACAGACACTACTTCAACAAAAATTAAGCATTGTTTTAAAAATCTAATTTCACTTAACTCCACCTAATCAAGCTCAACCAAACAAACCAAAATTTCCGGGAATCTCAACATTTTCTCGAGAAACAATCAAAAGAGAGAGTCTCACATGGAAGCAGTATATAGATAAGATGGTATTGCCGGCGGCATCAATCAGCAGTTTCTTCTTGTCGGTCGGCGATGATTTAGGCGAAAGGCGGCGGCTCACCCTGAAAACTATTTTACCGTCAGAATCGGCGAAGGCGAGATCGCCATGGTTGACTTGGGGATGTTTCTTCGACCCAAAATAATCAATGGGAATTTGATTTTGAGCATCCACGGGGAACGCGAAATCCGAGGGTTCCGTCGATTCCATAATAATCCGAATTAACTATGGAAATGGAAGATGATCGCGACGAAAAAAAGACGAAGAGATGATGAATTGATTGATGATCACATTGAGCGCGTGATAGTTAGTTGAAGAACAAAACAAATCAACCAAAAAAAAAACAAAAGAGCAATGCAATTTCACTGTGTGTGTTGCTGAGGAAGGCGATAAGAAGAAGAAGCGACGACCGATGATGAGAATAGTCATACAAAACTACAAACAAAAGTTAAAACTTTTTAAGTTAAAGAAGAAGGGGTTTGGAAATTATGGATATGTCTGGTGTCATTTAATCATCGTCGCTAGTTTTATTTAATATGAGAAAAATAAAACACGATGGTGAATCAGGTGTCAAACAGTCTCCGAACATCTTAATTGAGTCTATAATTAAAATTTGATACGCTTGACAATGATCGTTAACAGCAAGTCTGTATTAATGTAATCTCGTCAACATGTTCATTTAATAGTTATTACTTTTTTTGGCTAAATTTTAGTAGTTGTTACTTATTACGACGAAACAAACTTTTCGTAGCTGTATTTTTTAAAAAAAATAAAAAAAAATCTATATATACTAAGCAAATCAAACTATATATATGTTGTTACAAAAAAAAAAGTTATATACATGTATATTATATCATAATATATATATATTAGTTTCAATTAGAGATAAGTGGGGTCAAAGAGAAAACTCGATATTTCTTTCATATTGAGGTCTTTTATAAAATCATCAAACGATTTAGACCCTCCTCCTTCTACTTATTCTAGCACAGTCTCCGTTCGTTTTCTACCAAAGGCTTAGCTAGATATGTATATTATAGATGATATAAAATCATAATCTCAACTTAGTATATATCACTATAATAGAATCACAACCCGAACATTTAAATACATGAAAATATTATAATGCTACTTCTTATCTTAATAAGAAAGTTAATCTTCCATACTTGAATTATTCATGCTTCAAGATGTATATTATGCAAATATAATTTTAAGAGAGTGAGAGAGAAATGGAGTAAAAATAAGAGAGTGCAAGATGTCCCCTACGGTGAGTTTCCACTGCAGGGTCTTGCAGTGTGAGAAAAGAAGGAATGAATTTAAGTGAAATGTAGTGCAAGACCCTGCAGTGGGAGGGGATCGAAGCCCGAGAGTGATAGAAATACTCTTATATTTCACAATATGGAAATTACAATATTCAAGCTTAGTGTGTTAGTTTTTCATCATGAATTCTCAATTCTTTATATAAGTATTACATCTTACCCTACATATTATATTACAAACTCTAGTAACTTTAGTGCATGACCTTAGTTACTTTTAAACTTTTTCATCCTTGTAATAACTTCTTTACTTGTCTTGTCCTTTTGCTTTTTTTTTTTTTT
>QANZ01031991.1:0-16840 GCA_003254925.1 Chamaecrista fasciculata | reverse complement strand
AAAACACCAAGGGACTAATGGTGGAACCTTTTGAGAAGTTATGGGACCAAAATTGCAACAAAAAATGTTATGGGACTAAAATGAAACCTTTCTCATAGTTATGGGACCAAAATTGCAACAAAAAAGTTATGGGACCAAAATGAAACCTTTGTCATAGTTATGGGACCAAAATTGCAACAAAAAAAGTTATGGGACCAAAATGAAACCTTTGTCATAGTTATGGGACCAAAAGTGCACTTAAGCCTATATATTTTATTAATATATATATGGGGGCACGTTCATATGTGATATGGATCAAATTTGGCTTTGTTATTTATTTAATATATATATATATATATATATATCTCTCTTTATATGGCGAACCTCACAACCTTATTATTCTATTCTATGGCGAACCAGAAGAAGATCACACCCTTCTCAATTCACACTAAGGATGTTGTGCTTGTTAAACCATCAAAGCCAACACCTTCCACTGTTCTTTCTCTGTCTACCATTGACAACAATCTTGATCTTAACATCCTTTGTCAAACAATCTATGCCTACAAAGCAAATCCTATTAATGGAGGCCAAAAAGACCCATCAAGTGTGATCAAAGAAGGCCTTTCAAAGGCCTTATTTTTCTATTACCCTCTTGCAGGGAAGATCAAAAGCGACCACACTGATGGTAAACTCAGAATCATCTGTGATAATGCTTCTTCTGGGGTTCCATTCTTAGAGGCAACAGCTAATTGTGAACTCTCCTCTCTTAACTACCTTGATGGGATTGATGTAGAAACAGCAAACCAATTATTGTTTGATTATCATTATGATTCTGAAGAAGATGAAACTTCAGGTCACCATGTCTTGGTTTTTCAAGTGACCAAGTTTCTGTGTGGTGGTTTCACCATTGGAATGGGCATATCCCATCATGTGTGTGATGGGTTCGGTGCTTCTCAATTCTTCCGAGCCATGGCTGAACTTGCAAGCGGGAAAGACGAGCCATCTGTGAAACCCATTTGGGAAAGAGAGAAACTTGTGGGAACCATTCTCAAGGAACCAATCAAATTCCCCATTGACAAAACTTCAGTTGCAATTTCACCATTCTGGCCAACAAGTTCACACCTTTCTCATCAATGCTTCAACGTGAAACCCGAGAGCATCAGAAAACTCAAGACAAGCTTAACAAGAGAAGACAACAATCAAAATATCACAACTCTGGAATCACTTGGAGCCTACGTTTGGAGATCAAGAAACAGAGCAATGAAACTAAGTTCTGAAGGGAAAACAATGTTCTGTTTAGCAGTGGAAATAAGACAACATGTGGATCCTCCTTTGCCCGATGGGTATTACGGAAACGCCTTCGTGACTGCGAGTGTGGTTCTAAAAGTGAAAGAACTCGAAGAAAAGCCACTCCATGAGATCGTGAAGCTCATAAAACAGAGCAAGCAAGGTGCTTGTAGAAATGACTATGTCAGAAACTGTATTAACGTGACGGAGACGATGATAGAAGGGAATGTGAGGACCGTAGGGACGGGGGCGTCAACGGTAATAACGGATTGGAGGCAGTTAGGGTTGTTGGAAGATGTAGATTTTGGATGGAAGGGGTCGGTCAACCTAGTACCTGTCACGTGGAAAATGCTTGGGTATGTTGTAGATTTGTGTCTGTTCTTGCCTCCTAGTCATTTGGATCCTGCCATGAAAGGTGGGGTTAGGGTTTTTGTGTCTCTTCCTGAAGCTGCAATGCCGAAATTTAGGGAGGAAATGGAGAAGCTTGACTCTATTCGGTGAGAATGATGGTGGCATTTAGGAAGAAAATGATGGGTCACATGAAAAATGTTAAATTTGTTTCCTTCTTCGTGGTATATTTAAGTACTTACGTTCCCTTATTATTAGTTCTTATTAGGTAAAGTCTCAAATTGGTCTTTCATGTATTGGGTAGATTTCAAATTAGTCTCTTATTTTTCATTTATTTTAAATTGGTCCTATATGTTTACATGATGTTTCAAATTAGTCTAAAAAATATTAAATGTAGTCATATCTCTCTCATTTCAAGTTCAAATGTAATAAATTTAGAATTACAAATTTCTTTTGACGATTATTTTGATACAATCAATAAATGAGGTTAATCGAATCACAAAATAGATAACTCATTTCATGGTCAAACAAGTAAAATTAGTAACATCTCTTACGTTTTAAGATTGAATGCAACAAATTCAAAATTATATATGTGCTTACTCTTGAAGAGTTCTTTCTCTATCAGGTTAAGATCATAAGCAAATGAGATCAAATAGCGTCTTGAAAGTAGATTTAGGACCAATTTGAAACATCATAGAAACATATAAGGCCAATCTAAAATAAATGAAAGATAGAAGACTAATTTGAAACTTTGACCTTATTATTTTAGTGTTGAATTGAGACATGTTCGTGAGGATGGATGCCTCTTCCATTTAAGATTTAAATTTGGTTTCATTATGCTTACCAAAAAAAAAAAATATTGGTTTAATTATTTATATATATAATTTAGATACTATTTTTGTTATGAGAGATTAAATCCTTTCTATTATTTAGATACTATTTTTGTTCTTTAGAAAGTTCATGATTTAATATTGTGGTTTGAAAAAACTATGGACGGATAAAAATTGTAAATTGAGAGAGATCTGAACTACAATAATGCTACAGCTAGAAAAGAAGCATTGAGACAACTTGCTAGATTTTTCTGAAACAATTCAAATCTCAGTAGTTAGCATGACTGCATGAGTAAATAAGAACTAATAAGAACAACAAAAACAGTATCTAATAGAAAGGATTAATCTTTCATAAAGCCAAATCTAAATCTTAAATGAAAGAGGTATCCATCCACACGTCTTTGTACAAAACTAAAATAATAAGGTCAAGTCTCAAATTGGTCTCTTCTCTTTCATTTGCTTTAGATTAGTCTTACATGTTTTCATGATATTTCAAATTGGTCTCCAAACCTACTTTTGAGACGCGATTTGATCTCATTTGTTAGTAATCTTAACTTGATAAAGAAAGAACTGTTTAAGAGTTAGCATATATAAAATTTTGAAGTTGTCACATTTGATCTTAAAACGTGAGAGATATTATTAATTTTACCCGTTTGACCATAAAACGAGTTATCCACTTTTGAAATTTGATTTGACTTTATTTGTTGATGGTCCTAAAGTGATTGTAAAATAAAATTCATAACTCTGAATTCGTCGCATTTGAATTTAAAATGAGAGAGATATGACTACATTTAACATATAAGACCAATCTAAAATAAATGAAAGAGAAGAGACTAATTTAAAATCTACCCCATACATAAAGGACCAATTTGAGATTTTGCCTAATAAGAACTAACAATAAGGGAACTAAGTACGTGGATCTACCACTCTCTTTTTCGGCCAAAGTGGATCTACCACTCAAAAAGAAACAAATTTGACATTTTTCATGTGACCCATCATCTTCTTCCTAAATGCCACAATCATTCTCACCTATACACTCAAGTTTCTCCATTTCCTCCCTAAATTTAGGCATTGCAGCTTCAGGAAGAGACACAAAAACTCTAACCCCACCTTTCATGGCAGGATCCAAACTACTAGGAGGCAAGAACAGACACAAATCCACAACATACCCAATCATGTTCCACGTCGCAGGTACTATGTTCACCGACCCCTTCCATCCAAAATCCACTTCTTCCAACAACCCTAACTGCCTCCAATCCGTTATTACCGTTGAAGCCCCCGTCCCTTCAGTCCTCACACTCCCTTCTCTCGTCGTCTCCAACACGTTAATACAGTTTCTGACATAGTCATTTCTACAAGCACCTTGCTTGCTCTGTTTTATGAGCTTCACAATCTCATGGAGTGGCTTTTCTTCGAGTTCTTTCACTTTTAGAACCACATTCGCAGCCACGAAGGCGTTTCCGTAATACCCATCAGGCAAAGGAGGATCTATGTGTTGTCTCACTCCCACTGCTAAACAGAACATTGTTTTCCCTTCAGAACTCAGTTCCATTGCTCTGTTTCTCGATCTCCAAACGTAGGCTCCAAGTGATTCTATTGTCGTGATATTGTGATTGTTGTCTTCACTTGTTAAGCTTGTTTTGAGTTTTCTGATGCTCTCGGCCTTCACGTTGAAGAATTGATGAGAAAGCTGTGAACTTGTTGGCCAAAATGGTGAAATTGCAGCTGAAGTTTTGTCAACGGGGGATTTGATGGGTTCCTTGAGAATGGTTCCCACAAGTTTCTCTCTTTCCCAAATGGGTTTCACAGATGGCTCGTCTTTTCCACTTGCAAGTTCAGTCATGGCTCGGAAGAATTGAGAAGCACCGAACCCATCACACACAGAATGGGACAAGCCCATTCCAATGGTGAAACCACCACACAGAAACTTGGTCACTTGTAAAACCAAGACATGGTGACCTGAAGTTTCATCTTCTTCAGAATCAGAATGATAATCAAACAATAATTGGTTTGCTGTTTCTACATCATTCCCATCAAGGTAGTTAAGAGAGGAGAGTTCACAATTAGCTGTTGCCTCTAAGAATGGAACCCCAGAAGAAGCATTATCACAGATGATTCTGATTTTTCCATCAGTGTGGTGGCTTTTGAGCTTCCCTGCAAGAGGGTAATAGTAAAATAAGGCCTTTGAGAGGGCTTCTTTGATGACACATGATGGGTCTTTTTGGCCTCCATTAGGATTTGCTTTGAAGACATAGATTGTCTGACAACGGTTGTTAAGATCAGGATTGTTGTCAAGAGTGGACAGAGAAAGAACAGTTGAAGCTGTTGGCTTAGATGGTTTAACAAGCACAACATCCTTAGTGTGAATTGAGAAGGGTGTGATCTTCTGGTGTGCCATAGAATAGAATAGAATAATAAGGTGGTAAGGTTAGAAATGTGAGAATATGAGATATAGCTGTAGTGGGATATTGGATGGGGTTAGCTGCTTCATATTAATATATAAACAGCACACAGATAATGCAACTTTTGCCTTTGGCCTTATCGTTAATAGTGAAAGTGTAATCATTAAAACATCCGAATCAATGAAGTGGTTCGGCGAAGATGTTGATAGAAATGGACTTTGGTATAGTGGCTACCTCGATATATAAGAAAATGGACAGTATTGAAAGAAGTCTCTAGATGAAGCTTGCCAGGCTAAAGTGCTAAACATTAAACAATACCTTGCATACACCTGACCAAATCAATAGAAGAGACATTGCCTACTATATTTTCATTTTTCTTTTGTAATATAATAAAAAATCATTCTAAATCAAAGAAAATAGATGAAAACCTCAATTTGATCCCTGAAAAATAGGATGAATTCTGTTTTGGTCCTAAAATTAGATTTTATTCTATTTTGGTCCTTAATCGTGATTCCGTCTTATTTCTATTGTTATCTTTGAATTGAATACCTGGCCTGGACAATTTCTTTCTCATATGTGTCTTAATAAGTTATCTGATATAGAGAGAAAGAAAAATATTCTTGTTTTAAAAAAAATCAACCATAAATTTATCTCTACTTTATAAATTAGAAGGAATGTTTTTCTTTTTCTCTCTGCTAACTCATTTATTAAGACATATAGGAAAGAAATTATTTATTTCAGCTATCTAGGTTGGAGATCTCGACAGAAATTAGACAATCACATTTTGGACTAACGATAGAACAAAAAATCTTGAAAACCAAAATAGAACAACAAATAATTTAGAAACCAAAACAGAATTCACCCTAATTCACCCTATAGTTTAGGGATCAAAATGGAGTCTTTACTTTTTACCAAGAACATATCATCGAGATTAAATATTTTCCTCCTTCCCTTCTATCTTTGCTGTCAAACAAACCCTCAATTATTTTGACTTTCGTTGTTATCACTTGCTTTGAAAGCAAATACTACTTGATGAATTTTTGAAGATAATGTCAATGATGGGGACCCTTTTGCATAAGTGCATAACACTATATTGTAGATAATATAATTTTTTTTTCTAAGGTAGACACAGGCGCAGACCGTTCAGAGTGGAGGTCATATACCTATGAGCAGATAATTCCTGGATCGCACTTAAACTGCTTTGGGAGTAAGATAATTCCTGGATCGCACCTATACTGCTATACAAGAGGTTATTTAAAATTTGACACTTGAGAGAATGATACTGAATAAGAATAATATACGCGGAAATATTTGACTCTTCAGATTATGAAGCAGTTCATGTATGATGCAAGCATGACCCTGCCTCCACATAAGCTAGTCATATTCCATATTGCCTAAATATTCACTGTGATTCCAAGATTTCAAATTGGGACTAAAACACTAAGAAGAAACCATTAACTTTGCTAGAGAGGTGAAATCCAACAATCCTGAACCGTATGAAACATTAGGAAGAAATTTTTTTTTCCTTAAGGATTTATTTGTAAAGGACTAAACTAATATGAAACATTCAATTATGAATGACCAAATTAAAAGATACCTCACTTGCAAGAGATCAAAAATAGAGTTTTAACATCTTATCCTACAAAGTTCAAATAGATAGACTTGACTGGATACATGATTATTTATATGCATGAGGGATCAGAAATGGAACTTATTCTTCATCCAAGTTTATCACATACACTTCACATCTTTGACATTGCGTAGTCCATCACATCGACAAGGAAATCTACAGTCACAGAAAATAGCCAGGAATATCCATTAAGTATAAGGGCTAATGAGAGAAAGAAAAAGGTAATAATAACATTAATGACAACTGACCTGCATCTTCCTTGGTGAAGCAAAGTGGAGGTGTAATTCTTAAAACATTTGAATGAAAGCCACCTTTCCCAATTAGCACTCCCATATCTGAAAAATAGTTGCAATCTAAACTTCTTAAGTATACCACAACATCAAAACAAGATACGAAACTCGTGTATGTTCACAATTAAGTGTACATAATAAGCATGTAAGTCTGAAATAGACCTTTCATCTGTTCCATAATCTGAAACATTTCAGCCTTTGCAGGAGTTTTCAACTGACGATCTTTCACAAGTTCAACTGCAAGCAACATACCTCTACCCCTCACATCCCCAATAACTGAAAGCAAAATGAAATATGTTTAGCCAATGACACCACCAGGAAGTTAACCAAAAATCGGGGTGGCGGGGGGTATTAAGAAATTAAGAAACTTACTTTCATGCTTTTCCATTAGTGAAGAAAGACGTTCTTTTAAATATGATCCCACAACAAATGCATTCTGCTGAAGTCTTTCCTTCTCAATTACTCTTAAAACAGCTAAGCCAGCAGCGGAACAAACTAGGTTTCCTCCAAATGTGCAAAAATAATTGCTGTATGTCAACACCTTAGCAATCTGAGGGGTTGTAACCACTGCACCAATAGGTGCACCATTACCAATTCCCTGAGATCACCATGGATAATAAAACTCAAAATACCAGTAGATGCAATAAAGTGACCCAGCTTAGCAAATGCAGTGATTGTCAGTTGTCACTGGTTCAAAATAATGCTTAATCATCATACTGTCTGAATGGTGCCATTGAGATTTCAGACAATAATATGATATTATGATAACAAAAGAGGACCTCAGATTAAGGTACTAAATCCCCTATGCAGGCATTACTCTCTCAACTGAGTATTTTTAGTAAGCAATTAATGATTTAGCCGGAGTACAGTATTAATGTATTATGGTAGTGCTTACTGTCATATGCATTATGCAACATTAGACATATATGAATGAGGAAAATCCAAGCCTTCTGCCAGTGCTAAAAAACTTGATATAAAAAATAAACAAATAAGATACAAGATTTAGCTTTCCTTCATTCCCATACAAATTTAATGATATTTATACCCGGCAGCAAAGTAACATACATAATAACATAAACCCATCAGGCCATCACAGCCACCACTTGTGCACCAATAGAAGTGAACAAAAGTCCCACTTAAGTTTCCTGAAATGTTAATAGCAACAGGAAAAGCATAGGCGCTAATTAGGACTAAAGAAGCTACATATACCTTTGCTAGAGTTACAATATCAGGCACAACCCCATGTGCCTCAAACCCCCAGAAGTGACTACCAGTCCGACCAAACCCTGTTTGGACCTCATCGGCTATACAGAGACCTCCTGCTTTTCTGACAATGCTATAAGCTTCTGGCAAATAACCTGGAGCCAGCTCTATCACTCCACCTACTCCCTGTCACCGTGGAACTTTCACTTGATCAAACATGCATGCCATTGTTAAAAAATCATCTCTTTCATGGTCTACTGCTAAATGACAGCAAGCATTACCTGAATGGCTTCAGCAATAATGCCGGCTACTTTACCACTAGTTCCATAGTCAATTATATCTTGAACATCTTTTGCATACATTACTCCATCTGATCCAAAAACACCTCTATAGGGATCTGGGTTAAGCGTATGATGAATTCCAGTCTACTAGCATAAAGGCAGTAACAAGTATTAGAGTAAATAGCTTCTTTTGAGGCTAAAACTTAATAAATGATCTCAACAAAAATACTTGTCATTAGAGAGACAACCATTTAGCTTTGAAAAGGGCACCTGTACAACATTGTACTTGTGAAAAAATTGAGCAGTAGCATTCATGGTGGCTGCTCCGTTTCCATGGTATCCATTTCTGATCGAAATTATATCATGGCAACCAGTGTACAACCGAGCCATCATTAACGCCAGCTCATTGGCCTCTGTCCCAGAATTTGTGAAGAAAACAACCTGAAAACTGAAAGTCCCTCGCTATTACAGCAACAAAGAAGTGTTCAAAACCTTAAATCATGAAAAATTATAATAATTGCAGGAAAAAAAAAGGCAAAGGCACCTTTTTCATCCTAAATTTTTACATCAATTTTCAATTTCATCTCCAATGTTTGTTTGCATTCAATTTTATCCCAAAGTTTCACATTTTGGTTGATTTTATCCCAGACTAACTTTTGACAATAAATTAACAATAGATTTCATTGTGTCTTTCAATCTGAGTTAGGATTTGAATTTCTTTTCCTACCAGTTTTACATGTAGAATTGTCGCTAATATTTGGCTAAAATTAGAACAAATGATAAAATCAATAAAGATACGAAACTTTGATGCCAAAATTGACAGTAAACAAATATTGGAGACAAAATTGAAAATTAATGTAAAGATTGAGGACGTAAAGGGAGTTTTTGCCAGAAATGGAAAACCTTGAGTTCTCCTGGAAACTTAGACGCCAAGGCCTCAGCAAAATCAATAACAGCATGGTTCAAGTAAAGCACAGTGGTATGCTGCAATAGCTTAGTCTGGTTAACCATTGCTTCAACCACATCAGGGTGACAATGCCCACACGAAACAGTGGCGATTCCACCAAATGCATCCAGATATCGCCGACCATTTTCGTCAAACACGTATTGCATCTTACCCTCCACCAAATTTAACTGTCACGGTATTCAATAACACAAGCATTTCATTCAAAAACACATAAATCACTATTCACTACTATCTTGAATCCTGATTAAGAATTAACCAAAAGAATTAATAGGCTTACTTACTGGATTGGTGTAAAGAGGGCCGAGAGAGGTAGGCAAATACTGTTTACGCCTTTTCAAGAGATCAAAAGTGGAAGGCCCTCTGTAGGGTTTTGGAGTGTAATCGAAGTGAGGCATTTTGGGCGGAAGAACGTCGTCGACGACGTCGTTGCCGATTTCGTTGTTGATTCGAGCGATGCCGGAGATGAAACGACGATAATTCCACTGATAAAATTTCTGCAATTTTCGGACTGACATTGCCACCATTTTCGGAATTGGCTGAAGTTAATGCAATCTTAGCCGTTTGGGAACTCAATGGAAGGAAATTGTTCATCCAGACGAAGAGGAAGAAGAAGAAGAAGAAGAAGAAGCAAACCAAGTGTACATGCAAACCCGGCTCAGATAATTGGCCCACCCTCTACTCTAGATTTAGGTTTAAATCGTAAGATCTTTTTGCAAGGCAACATCTAGTTAAATCGAGTGTAAAATCGTTTTTGAGCAAGATCGTGTAGAATCGTTATTTTGCTCATAAGATCGTACCATTTCACCCATCCTAGATTTTTTTTTTGAAGTTTTTTTTTTAAAAAGAAAAAGGTCCAAAATGTTTCTTTTGGGAACTTTTTTTTTTCTGGGTCCAAAATGCTTCATTTTATACACCCAAAAATTGAAAACTCTAAGTTTGTTGTTCGAATATTGAGCTTAACTTGTTCTTTAGGATATGAACGTAATTGGAGTACTTTTGAGAGGGTAAAAAACTTTAAACATGATTTTTTTTTACAAATCTTATTATTTTATTCTCTTTATATAGTTAAGTTAATTATTTACAACCGTTCATTATTTAGGTTCACACGAAGAGAATAAATCATATGATTCACAAAAAGATGAATGAGTTGGTTTATGTTATATTTAATCGAAAATTGAAAGAGAAAAGAATTATAAGAGAGCTTAACAACATAGAAGATCTTTCTTCTGATGATGAATGGATCACCGAGAATAATGAAAAAAGAGATGAAGACATAGATGAAGTAGAAAACGAAGCCTTTGAAGTTCAAGAAGTAGAAAATGTTGAACCTCGTGGCACTGTTGATGATTTGGAGATTCCAGTGGACGAAATAGAAATGTGAGACATTGATGATGATGAGTTTGATGTGTGATATATGCTTGGATGAACTTTTTGATAATGATGTTCAAAATTTGTAATGTTACTCGTGGTTATTGCATTGTTTTTGTTAGTTTTTTACTAAACTTATGATAAACATTTTAGACATCTTGATAATTAGCTAATTATATGTTGAGACTATAAATTGATGATATTGGATAAGGATCTTGAGATATATTATAAGATGAATTTATGACTTATGAACATATATATATATATATATTCATAGATAGATATTAATAATTGTTTATATAATTTATATAATATTTTTTCAAAAAAATTCATAGGATCTTACGATTCTCGATCCGATCTTGCAATTCGATCTATCTTATGCCTCTTCCGATTTTGAGTAAGAACTCGATCTTGACTATCTTGCCCACCACGGCATTTAAACACGTTACAAAAAAAGTCAAAACCTCATTTTGGCCCTTATATTATTTGGCTGAATTTCGTTCTCATTCTCAAAATTCTTTTTGTTCTGTTTGAGTCTTTAAATTTCTCACTTATTTCACTATTTATTTCTTTTTTTTTAACAAAAAATTTAGGTGAGGTGATGGCGTACCAGGAATCGAACTCAAGCCATGTAATTGTCATGGGCCGAAGGTGACCAAGTAAACTAATCCTTATTCGTTATACACTTATACTCAAGCCATCTCTCTCGATTTCAATTAACAAAAATAAAACGAATCGTCATTTTTCGTATACATATTATATAAATTTAAAAAAAAATCAAAACATCATTTCCTTACTCTAACATGTAATTTTGTCAAAAAAATACCAAGAGAGCACAAAATTAAAAGGAATAAATTTATTAAGAAAGTATATAAAAAATGATAAAATATGAGGGTATTATTGTCAAGAAAAAATAAGATCAATCAATTAATGTTATACAAAAATTTGAGTACTTTTTATGTTTTTAGGGACAATAAATGCACTCTTATCATGTATCTAAGAAGCTAAGGGCATATAATAGAAAAACTCTTATTTAGAAAATAAAAAAATGGATCAATTGACTAATTAGTTAAAATCATGAATAATAATATGTGTGTTAAACTTAAATAGGTCAACTTAAGAACAAGATTAGGGAGCATTTGATACGTGGATTGGAAAAATATCCCTAGATTATAAATTCTAGAATAGAGTAATTTTGCGTTTGATACAAATAAGAAAATTAGTCTCAAGAATATTAAATTATTGGGGAGTACTTTAGTCTCATAAATTGACCCAAAATTAATCCTACACTAAAGGATGTGATTAGACTAAACCCATAATATTGTATTATTTTTGCCTTAAAAAGATGATTGTATATGACCCCTATGATTCCCTAATAATTATTGCTAACGTTTATACCACACAACAGATAATGAGAGTCCTATAGATAGAAAGAAAAAAGAAAGAAAGGGACAAGATCAATGGCTTATGTTCTCGTTATTTTTTGGCCTGATGCCAAGTCTAAGTCTTTATTTGAAGTTTGAACATACACTAGCATATCTGAGTTTATACAGTTTACATCAGAAGTTCAGAACACAAAATTTTACTTTTTTTAAATTATATTCTATTAATATACTGAATAAATTATTTATTATTTATAAACTTAAATAATATTACTATCTAAGATGATACTTGAAATAAAAATTAGGTTAAAGTACAAATTTGGTCCATATCTTTTACTAAGTTCCCAATTTGATCCTGTATCTTTTTCTGTTGGACTTTTGGTCTCTTATCTTTGTAAAAGGTCCCAATTTGATCACATATCATTTTTTATTTCATATCTTTTGGTTAGATTGCAAAATTGGTCTCATATCTTTACAAAAAGATCAATCATTAATTGATCTTTTTACAAAGATATGACCCACTTTTACATCTGACCCAAACATAGAGGACTAATTCTGTAATGGACCCAAATATATGAGACTGAATATGCAACAAAAAAAATATATGAAACCAAATTGGAACCTAGCCTAAAGATATAGGACCAAAAATGCAACAGAAAAAGATCTACGACCAAATTGAGAACTGAGCAAAAGATATGGGACTAAATTTATGCTTTGGCCTAAAAATTAACACTACGACATTAAAATAATATAGACGGGTAAACTTTGTATGTCCTAAAAATGCATGTAAATATTATTATAAATTTAAAAATTATAAAAATACATATTATTTTAGAGATATCTTTATATATATATATAAAAAAAATCATTAAAATGGTTTATGTGAGAAAATACGATGAAATTACAGATGATAGGATATTAAGTAGTTATATTATTATTATATGTACATATTATTATCATTTGAAAAGTTATTTTAAATTTTTTTTTTCAAAAAATAAGATTATTTATAATATATAGTTTTTTAAAGAGGACAAACAAATAATTATTAAACAAATAACAGAAATAAATAATTATTCTTATCATATTTTTAAAAATAAAAAATTATACGTTGTTTTCATTGTTTTATATTTTATATCTTATTAATATATGTTTTTACAATGAAGAGACAGAGAGTCAGTAATATAATCATAATTCATAATTATAATATTATAGTTTATAGTACAATAAGATTCGGCTACGAAGGCATCACACAGATCCTTCGTAACAAAAATGCTCTTTTCTTTGTACAGAGATTTGTTCTATAAACACCCAAAGAAGGGATCTGCAATTATCTTTAAAATCTTAACTTCGCTAATCATTAACACTGACTTTGTTGCAATCATTGATATGACTTCTTTCTGTGTTCTTCTAATAAAATATAAATATACAGTTATACACTTCACTTCTAGTAAGTTCGAACCCCAGAACTTGTATCTCCAAGTTTCTGGATGAATTTCATACATTTTTTTATTGTGCAGTTAAACTGCTCGTTGAAATGCTTCTGTAAGTATATATATGTATGATGCTTTGCTGGAGAAGTCCATAACCATCCAAAGAGATTCGGATATTTGAGTTTTATCATTACTTCATCAGAGAGTTAAACCATAAAACGGTGTTCAATTTCCATTGTCAATGTGGGTCCATTCTTTTAATGCTACAAATTTCATCTTCCATCTCATGGATGACGTTAGAATGACAGTAGTATCAACGGTTTGTGATACTTCATGGACACCGTATAACATAGGACTGACCTTGAAGTTAAGAGGCTCTTGAATGTATTTGTTTTACGGTGATTCATATATAATTTATTGCATTATTGCCCAATAGGAGTTTTCCTTCCCATTTCAGACCACTTCTCACCAAGTCAATCTGTCATGTTCTAAGATTTTATTTTACTGCTAGATCTCAGTTATTGTAAACTCTCCTGATTGATTATACATGATGTTTTCTTGTTCCACTCACAAAATCAATCTCTTCCTGTAGTGAAGGTGGTGGTCGATAGAAAACCACATTTTACATGTTCAGCCAGTCATATTATTCTGTCATTCAAGAGACATGATCAGTTTGTATTTTCTGAAACTTGGTTTCACACCCTAGTCCTCTAGACTTTAGAGTTTAGAGTCTTGTCTTTCTTTCCTCCCTCCTTCATATAAACCAGAACACCCCACCCCCATCTTACTAGCCAAAAACTGAACTTCAAATTTTCCCACAAGCTTCTTCTTCTTCTTCTTCTTCTTCTTCTTCTTCTTCACCATGCCTTCAAGTGCTCTTCAATGGCTGAGCCTTGTTGGTATAATTTGGCTGCAAGCCATAAATGGAACAAACACAAATTTCCCAGCTTACTCCTCCCAACTGAAGCAGCTTCTGTCCATTTCCCAAGTGCAGCTAAATAACCTTGCTTTTGCCTCTGATGCAGGAAAAATCCTTGGCTGGTTCTCTGGAATCGCTTCTGTTCACCTTCCACTCTGGCTTGTCCTCATGATAGGTTCAACTCTTGGGTTGATCGGATATGGTGTTCAATATCTCTTCATCACTAACCAAATTGCCTCTCTCTCCTACTGGCATGTCTTCTTACTCACTGTTCTTGCTGGAAACAGCATTTGTTGGATTAACACTGTCTGTTTTGTCATAACTATAAGGAACTTCCCATCTAATCACCAAGTTGCCGTGGGGTTAGCCACTAGTTACCAAGGATTAAGTGCAAAGATTTACACAGATATTGTTAATGTTGTTTCTCCAAAACAAAAGGCTAGATCCTTTCTTTTCTTAAACTCTGTCTTACCTCTGGTAGCCAGCCTTGTAGTAGCACCTGTAATTAGAGAAATTGAAGTCTCAAGGAGGAAAGGGATGGGTGTTAGATTTGTTGTGATGTTTGTTATCACAATTGCCACTGGGATATATGCTGTGTTGAGCAGCTTGCAATTTGTGTCAAGAAAATTATCCCCACTCAGTAATCTCACTGGTATTATCATGTCCCTTCTCCTCCCACTGTCAGTTCCTATCTCAGAGAAGATCAACGAGCTTGTGAGATCATGGGAAGCAAAGAGAGAGAGACTCAGAGTCTATCATTTCACTTTGGAGGAAAACAATACTCCTAATCTTCATGAAGAAAGAAGGACAACACAGAATGAGATGAAAGACGAAGAAGAAATTGATGAGGTGCGTGTCAGAGAAGAAATTGGAGTGAAGCTGATGCTAAGAAGAGTAGATTTCTGGTTATATTTCTTTGTCTATTTCTTTGGTGCAACCCTTGGTTTGGTGTTCTTAAACAATTTGGGACAAATTGCTGAATCTAGAGGCTGTTCTGGCACTTCCTCTTTGGTTTCATTGTCCTCTTCTTTTGGATTCTTTGGCCGCCTCATGCCATCCCTCATTGATTACTTCTGCAGGTAACATTATCATTCACACATCTCCATCTTCATTTCTTCCATCCTCCTATCTATATCTACTCTCATTAATGCAAACAATAGCCATGAATGTGTTAGTTAAGTTCATCCCCAACCTACATTCAAATTGCAAGAGGTCCTTACATATTTAATATCAAACCAAACAGTACAGGACCTGTGTAAACAAAAAAAAACAAAATAAAAATTACAAGTCCACTTATTCATATATTTAATTTTTTCAGGGGTAAGATTAGGATTTCAAGGCCAGCATGTATGGCTTCATTGATGGCTCCAATCTCAGGAGCATTCTTCTTACTTCTGAACAAAACTGAGCTTGCTCTTTACACAAGCACAGCCTTAATTGGAGTTGGTACTGGAGCAATCACCTCCATTGCAGTGTCCACAACCACTGAGCTTTTTGGCACTAAGAATTTCTCTGTGAATCACAATGTGGTTGTGGCAAATATTCCTTTAGGCTCTTTCTTGTTTGGCTTCTTGGCTGCACTTATATACCGCAAGGAAGAAGATGGAGATGGAAAATGCATGGGCTTGGAATGCTATAGACTCACTTTCATCATATGGGGTTCCCTTTGTTCTTTTGGGACTGTCTTGGCTTTGATTTTACACACCAGAACTCGCAAGTTCTATTCACAGAGATCCACAACAGGGTCATAGAAGAAACAAGAGAAAATTCATTTTTCAGTCCTTAAATTTATCATAACATTTCAATTTAGTCCTTTATTATCAAAAATATATTTTTTGATCCTTGATTTTTTTTTTCAAACATCAACTACTTAGTTCCTATGTATAACATTTCAGGGACTAACCAGGATCAAAAAGTATATTTATAATTTTTAATGACTAAATTGTAATTTTAAGACAGTGTTAAGGACAGAAAAATAGATTTTCTCAAGATAGAAAGAAAGTTCTTTTTATATATATATATATATATTATTATTTTGTATTATTATTAGACAGATATATACTGTTTAATACCTCATATACCCTTTAATAACTCACAGAATTCCCAACACGCAAGGTAATTTAACCATTAGACAGAAATAGATATGGTGCATGTGACAGGTATACCAGTATCTAATTAATACGATACTATAATTTCTTGGCTGTGAAGTGTTGGTATATGGATTTGTGGTATTAAAAAACGACAACTATGTGTGTAGTAGTGGCGTCCATGGATGGCTTAAATGACAAAGTCGTTTCGAGTTCTAACTCTCCTAATTTTAATAGTTTGATTAACGGGTCCATGCATGTATTAAAAGAAGAAAAATTATAAACTTCATATATACTCTTTTTTATATTATTATCAAATTCTCTGACAAAATGGAAATTAGTACCAGCAGAAAAGAAGAAACAAATGGAATGCTATGTGTCATTGATGGTGATTTATAAAGAACTTGAAAAAAAAAATAAGACAAAAGAATTTTGAT
>QANZ01031987.1:96876-107694 GCA_003254925.1 Chamaecrista fasciculata | reverse complement strand
ACATAAATAAAATGATTGGCCCTAGGGCACAATCTCCATCAGTTATAGCCTTCGTCACAATTCTTCTTACCTCATCACATTGAGTTTCGCGAGAGTTCGACCTTGGGTGTGCATCTATACTATATTCCTAATAAATATAGTTATACTTGCAAGGCTCTAGTATAATTAATTTGACTCGTTCGACACTTCACGACAAAGTGCCCGTTCAGGCCCAAATGAAACGTTCCCCACACACTGGCTCGGACGTTACTCTGCAATTTGGAGAAAGAAGAGAGAGAAGAAGCGAAACCGACGAACAACCGTTGCCGGAAACGCGTAACTGTCGACAGGGGTGATAAAGCGCCGTGATCGACGCAGCCTATTCATCGTTGTCGTGCGAGTAAGTTCTCTCAACTCTCGAAGTGTGTTGTATGTGTTTGCAATGTTGGGTTAGGGTATGTAGAATCTTGCGGCGATTTTTAGGGAAAAATGAAGGCTTCGTTTGAGATAACTATGCATGTTTGTGCGATGATCATCAATCGTCGATGTGGGTGGGATTTGGATGAGGGTGTCGCGAGACCTTGTGAAAGTGGGTTTAGGCTTCGAAGAAAGAAAAATGGCTTTCTGGGTTGGTCGTAGGGCGTCTGGGTTGCGTGAGTATAGTCATCGGTGTTCTTCATGGTTCTGCGTTTTCTGGGCCTGTGTTCGCCATGTTCATGGTTGTTCATGAATGGGTATGAGTTTGAACCTGGTGAATACCCAGCTTTTGGGTTTGTTCGCGTTGTGCCAGTGGGTTTTTTGGGTTCTGGGTTTTGTGACCGCCATTTGCTAGTGTGATGTTCATCAAGGTCACGAGTCTCGATGAGTTTCTGGGTTTGGCCAAGGGGTAGGTGAGCGGGGCTGGTCGCCTCGTGTTGGGGGATGGTCAGGGCGTGCACTCGGGTTTTGCGGGAATGTTTTGTTGTTGGGTGTAGCGAGCAATTGTTTGCCGTGTGTTGACACTTATGCCCCTATTTGCAGGCTGTAGAGTGAACGGTTGCTGAGTGAATAGGCGAGCACCCAACCAGTGTTAAAGTTCAGCGATCAACATTATGCGTACCATGGCTACAGGTACATCCTAATCCCTTGTGCTTTGTCTTAACTTGCAAGTGTTAGAGGCCATGGAGGTCCTTAGGGAGTTAGAGGAAGGCGAGGAACTAAGTAGTGTTAGTAGTTTACCCACACAGGAGAGTAGCTCTGAAGATACAGAGGTCCTGAATCGGGAAATAGACAAAGCCTTATGTTTGGCAGCCGCGCTGTTGGAGAAGCGGAAGGGTGCTGATAGGGGCGCTCGAGCGCAGGGTGAGGAGATGACGAGCGAGTATAGAGGGTGTCGGGACTTAGTAACTTATAATCCTGCAATTATGTCTGAGACGACCAAGGAGGAGTTGGTGTTGGAATTGTCGGACGGCCCGGAAGAAGAACCGGTCAGGGTGTTGGGTGAGCATACAGGCGACCTGTGCGTGTTGGAGGCGGAGGGGGAGAGGCTGATATGGGCTCGAGAGCCCATTATGTGGGATGCAGCTGAGGGGTGGGGAAACCCTGAAGTTAGGGCGACCAAGGAGCCGCCAGCGGAGCCATCGAGGTTTGACGATGACGTAGAGCTGGAGCCAGCTCACAACGCATACTTTGGCCCGGAGTCTGGTAGGGAGGCGAGCGGCATGGCTGTGGGCATTTGGGACGGCAACAATTCGCTCGGGTGGACCCATCGGCGGGGGTACATTGTGCACGAGGTCCTGCTACAAGAGTGTAGCTCTAAGCTGCCATTCACCGACTTTGAGGTCGAGTTACTGAATCACCTCAACTATTGTCTAGGGCAGCTGATGGCGAACGGATGGCGGAGTTTGAAGTTTCTGCAGTTTGCACCATGGAGGGTGGGTGTGGAGCTCACTGTAAGATTGTTTTTGTATTGGTTTTCTGTAAAGCCCGAGGGCGCCGGGCGTGTAAATATACAAAGAAAGGGGGGCAGTTTGAGTGGGTTCCCACCAAGCATCAGCCACTGGAAAAAGTGGAAAGATAGGTATTTCCCCATTGTATAGAATGGGTTTGGGCGCCCTTGGTGGGTAAGGGAGGAGGACGACCGCCCTCTATTTCCTGTAGGGTGGTTGAATGCTAAGACAAGAGTGAGCCCGATCAAGCGAGGGCATCTTAGCGAAGAGAAGCGGCGAGCGGATAGGCTCCTTAGCTCGTTTTACCGGCATTATGTGCAATCATGTAATATGTTGTTTTGCTCCTTTGATTGATACAAAGTTATGGGCGCTTGAACGGTTTATAACTATTGTTTGTTGTTTGTTTTGCAGCTTTGACCGGCTCAAAGAAGAGGCCGGCCGACCAAGGGGCCGGGAGCTCAGCTGCAGCGGCCCCAGCTGAGCAAGCGGGCGAGCAAGCGCCGATACAAACTTCTGCGCCTGCTCGGGTGCGCGCTCCCTCTGGTCCTCCAATGGTGCCTGGTGCTGGGCAAAGGGCCTCCTCATCTCGTGCTCCCTCCTCTGGTGGCGTGGTGGATGCGAGCGTGCCAAAAAGAAGGGCGGGTCTGCCCGTGCTGGCCCTTGGCGGCATGCTCTAGAAACTGCTGGTTTCACACTTAACCGTTTTCCGTCTAAAGCAGTTGAGAAGACACCATATGAGATATAGACTGGGAAAAGGCCCAGTTTGTCTTACCTCAAGGTTTGGGGATGTGAGGTTTATGTTAAGCAACAGCGTAACGATAAACTGTCTCCCAAATCCCTTAAGTGTTTATTTGTGGGATACCCCAATGAAACAAGGGGGTATTATGTCTACTACCCATCTAACAACAAAGTGTTTGTAGTTAGAAGTGGATTCTTTCTAGAAAAGGATTTTGTTTCCAAAAGAAACAGTGGGAGTAAGATAGATCTTGAAGAGGTTCAAGATCCACAAGACACTCTAGAGGCGCAGACGAAAACTAGAGAAGAGCCACAAGACGATGCGGAAGCTCTTCTAGTAGCACAAGGACCATGAAGGTCTGATAGAACACGTTCTCAACCTCAAAGATATGAATTTTTGATGATTGAGAACAAGGATGTGTTGCTCATAGAGCGTGGTGAGCCTACCACCTATCAAGAAGCTATCGTGGGTCCCAACTCTGAGAAATGGATTGAAGCCATGAAGGCAGAGATGCAATCCATGTACGACAACAAGCTATGGACCTTAGTCGCTCCACCTGAAGGTGTAAAAGCCGTAGGGTGCAAGTGGGTTTTCAAGGAGAAAATAGACATGGATGGCAATGTCAACGTCTTCAAGGCGAGGCCAGTTTCAAAGGGGTTCACTCAACGTCATGGTATTGACAATGATGAAACGTTTTCCCCTGTTGCAATGGCCAAGTCTATTAGGATCCTCCTTGCCATATCCGCATATTATGACTTTGAGATATGGAAAATGGATGTCAAAACAACATTCCTTAATGGAAGGCTGCCCGAGGATGTGTACATGACACAACCCGAGGGGTTTGTTTGTCCAGAGGAAAAAGAGAAGGTATGCAAGCTTCAGAGATCCATTTATGGATTGAAGCAAGCATCTTGGAGTTGGAATCATCGTTTTGATGAGGTAGTCAAAGAGTTTGGCTTCTTACAAAACCCTGATGAGCCTTGTGTTTACAAGAAGGTTAGTGGGAGCACGATTATGTTCTTGGTGCTATATGTCGATGACATATTGCTCATTGGAAATGATATTCCAACCTTGGAGATTGTGAAATCTTGGTTGGGAAAATCATTCTCAATGAAGGACTTAGGAGAAGCTGCCTATATTCTAGGCATCAAGATCTATAGAGATAGATCTCGAAGGCTTCTTGGATTAAGTCAGAGTACATACTTGGATAAGGTACTGAAACGGTTTAGATGCAAGATTCCAAGAAGGGATTCATACCAATGAATCATGGTTTAGTCCTGAGCAAGAATGAATGTCCCAAGACACTTGATGAGCGAGGGCGCATGAGTGGCATCCCTTATGCTTCCGCAATAGGATCCATCATGTATGCCATGCTGTGTACTCGACCCAATGTGTCGTTTGCCCTGAGCATGACGAGCCGGTTCCAACAAGACCCTAGTGAGGATCATTGGGCCATTGTCAAAAACATCCTTAAGTACTTGAGAAGGACTAAGGATGAATTCTTGGTTTACGGTGGAACTGATGAGGAGCTATGTGTAATGGGTTACACAGATGCTAGTTTCCAAACCAATCAAGATGACTTTAAATCGCAGTTCGGATACGTGTTTCTCCTGAACGGTGGCAGCGTGAGTTGGAAGAGTTCCAACCAGAGCACGATTGTTGATTCTACAATGGAGTCTGAGTATATAGCAACATCAGATGCGGCGAAAGGGGCTGTGTGGATTAGGAAGTTCATTGCTGAGCTCGGTGTGGTTCCGACCATTGCTGATCTCATAACCTTGTATTGTGACAATAGTGGTGCTATTGCACAAGCCAAGGAGCCCCGGTCAGAGAGATTGTTGACAGAGGAGATATCAAGATATGTAAACTAGCAGGCGAGGATAATATTGCCGATCCTCTTACGAAACTTCTAGCATGGGTCATACATGAACGACATGTAACGTCGATGGGGATTAGACGCATTGATGAATGTACCTAGTGTAGGAACATTTCGATTAATGATTGTACCTAGAGCAAGTGGGAGTTTGTTGGAGATTGTGCCCTAGGGCCAATCATTTTATATATATGTTTTGTTCGAACATATTATTTTGATTAATTTATAGATGATAAATTATTTTATTATCATATTATTAGCATGTTCACTATGATAGCGTCCTTGATTAATTATATGATAATTAATCTAAAATTGTCCCTGGTCGATTATTCATGTGGGAATGTGAATGAACTAAGACCAACATGACTTCGGTGTATGGAGATACACGCATGAAGATGCTTCACGAGAGTCATGGTGCAATGAGTAAAGGGTTACAAGTTGCTGGACTGACCCGGAGTGTCCTGCATGGGTTTTATTCATGAGCTAGCCTCTCTTGTACACCTGTCACGATGCCCTTAGACCTGAGGTCTTGACTATTCCGGCGTTGTAGATGTCAAACTTTGGCCTAGTCCAACGTTGCCCCTAGCAGGGTAGCCATACAGGCTAGGTACGGGTTTGGTTGTTTACCGTGCTGAGGAATGTGGTTGACCAAGATGGAATTTTGTCCCTCATTAAAGTTGAGAGATATTTAACTGGCGCCCTCGATGAGTCTGTCCAAGGAATGTGTGGCTACATAAGGAAATGGGACTAACTCAAGGAATCGAGAAAGTTATGGTTTGGATTATGGATGACTTTCCCGTGCCTAATCCATGACCAAAATATCGTGTGACAATAGGGATTATGACATGTTGGTACTAAGGTTAAATCGGTTTTAGTTAAGACGATAACTCACGTGTTTTGGGTAGTCGTGATGGCTTGCTAGAGTCTGCTCTCGACTTGTGAGTCATAGAGATGGCTTGCTGCCAACTTCACGTGAGGCCTGCTGGGTCACACACGAGCAGGATCAAGATGCCGTAATGGGACACGAATTAGGGTTAATTCGTGAGTCACTTTGGTGACACAATTTAAGATATAGTTGAATGTCTTAGGACATGAAATCTTATCTTAAATAATATCTACGTTTATGATATTTAAATTTGTTGGACAAGTTTAAATATATTAATTGTTAAATAGTTAATTTGATTAATCTATTTACAATTAAATTCTTGTTTATAATATTAGGGAATAATAAATTAAATAGGCTTCCTAAAAGTTAGGAGATTATTGATTCATTATATTCTCTAATATTGGGATAACAAAGAGTGAGGGTGGCGCCTCATATATGTTGATTTTAATAAATGAAAATGTTTTGTTAATTAAATCAATATTTGAATTTGAATTCAAGATTTGATTTTGATTTCAAGATTCAAAGGTTGAATTAAAGATATTAAGGTAATATTTTAATTCAATATTGTTGGGAATTGATAAGTTGGTTATAACTACCTAAGAGTTAGGGTTGTTATCTTAATTATTAAATTCCTATATATATATATATGAGGGTGGCGCATTATCCAATTCTTGGGGTGCAAGATTTGATCTTGCATTTTGAATTTAAATAATGTGCAAGTCGATTTTAGGGTTTAAATATTAAAGGTAATATTTTAATTATAAAATCAATTCCTCATTGCTCATTCCAACCAATAGGGTTTGAGCAATCAAGATTTGATTTCAAGATTTGATCTTGACGTGTCAAAATTCGAATTGCCTACTAGATTTTGAATTATAATATTAGTGTAATATTATATTTCAAGATTTAGGGATTCCCTAAATTATATTAATTATTAAATTAATATATTTCAAGATTTTAGGGATTCACTAATTAGATTAATGATTCCCTAATTTTAGGAATGAGGAAATTATAAATACCCACATGTTAGGCAAAGTCGCCTAGTGCATTATTTTGAGAGTCAAAATTTCGCCTAACCCTAGTTTTGAGAGAGAGAGTCGAGTTTCTTCTTAGAGAGAGAAAGTTCGACCTACACCTTATAACTTTAGGGTTTTTGTGTGTGAGTTGCGCCACCTTATTCTTGAGGATCAAGAATTGTTCTTGATCATTCAAGAACCGTAGATTTGGTTCCCGTATTCACTTGGCAAGAAGTGAAGGAGGCTAGCACCTGGGCATCTGCCAAGCTGCTCTTGTGGATCACCGGCAGAGGAAGGACACTCTTAGTGGACTTCTCAGATTCGCGGATTCAAAAGCCACCGATTGAAATTTAGGTATACATCTTCCTATAACTGGTATAAATATAATTAGTGGATTCTGGAAGGAATCACAGCGTTAGCATATCTAAAGGTTTTTTTTTTTTTCCGCTGCGCTTGCTCTGTGATTTCCCAACACCAAATCCCCGATTGCCGGACGAGCGGAGGGTAAATGAAAAGGGGGAGGCTTCGTTCCCGTACTTGACCTCGAATCCAAATCGGGGGCGCTTCTTTGATGTGGCCTCTATCCAAGCCTTGTACTCTACTGGTACGTATGATTGGCACGACCATTTGGTGGCCGATGCTTTCAGGTGTCTGCCGGCGGAATACGCAGCGGCACATAGCATGGTGGCTGCTACTGCTGCCCATGCTTCACAGACGCTGATGCACAACCTGGCAAAGGAGGTTGCACATTTGAGAGCAGAGGCGAGGGCGGCCAGGGGTCCTGAGGAGATGAAAGCACTGGAGGCTGCTAGGGAAAAAGGCCCTGGCGGACGCCCAGGCCCAAAGGGCACTTGTGCAGAAGCTGGAAGAGGAGAAGAAAAGGGAAAGAGAGAGAGGAGGAAGAGAGCAGATCAAACGGCGGCCGAGGTCGTGCGGGATGCAGCGGCGCAGCGGGGGGATGCTGCGGCCGCGAGAGAGGAGCAGAGGCGTTCCAAGCCGGAGAGGCTCAAAGGATTGAGCGGGCGCACCGAGATGAGCGGAGGCAGTGGTACTGGTTTTACATTAACGCATCCGCTCGTGGCTTTGAGAACTGCTGGAAGCAGTTAAGTCTGCTGAACCCTGGGCTAAACGAGGCGGGTATTGATTATACCCACGAGGTGTTACCGGATGGTTAAGGCGGGCACGAAATCCGCATGCGTGCGGATGATGATGAGCCGGGCGAACCAATGTCTGACATGCCTGTAGACTGGACCATTCACGGTCTTGAGCTGGCAAAGGGGCGGTCGCAGCTCAGGCCAGGGGATGACGGGTACGTGCCTCCGGCGGACGTGCTGAGCACTGCGGGCAATCAAGCGGATGTCGAGAATCCGGCCGTGGCCGCGGATAGTGATTTCGGATAACTGAGTCATCCGTTTGTAAAAATCTGTATTTTGTTGGGGGTATGTTTCTCCTTTTGAATTGTATAGGGCGTGTGTGCCCATTGTTTGATAATTTCGGGAGGTTGTGCCCTTTAGATTGTTGAATTTGCTGGCCGTGCGGCCTGAATATTTGTTAGGCCATAAGGGCTATATTTTGATAAATAGGTTTTGTATGCATGCTATGTGATGTTTTATCTGTTTGAGATGTTTATTTTATTTGCGCAAGTATGTATGTGTGTCCGCCCAACTTTGTTGGTGATCGAAAGGGGCTAGCCAGCCATGAGGTATTGGTCCAGCATGGCGTATGAGCAACTTCTCAGCTCATGGGCGCGCGGGGCACTTAAAAGAAAGCGTTTGGAGGCGTCCCTCCTACTTTCGAGCTCTTCATTGGAGCGTTAAAAATAACTTACATGCTGCAAGTTGTTTAGGTTAGGCTGTGCCTAAGTTAGTGTAATAAAAATAAGAATAATGTTGGGAATTCTAGGGGCCTAACGCAGTGGAAGCAAATATAAAATTAAAATAAAAACACGCCAGGTCCTAAAATTCCCGAACGGATCCGCTAGTAGAATTTAAAACTTTTAAGATAGTGGTATACCTCACGAGTTTCAATCGGATGGTTGTACAAGGCGTGTCCAAGGAGCCCACTCCCAGCGTTCTCCCTCTGCCAGTAATCCACACGAACAGTTTCTTCGGGCAACAAGGTGCTAGCCTTCAGTTCTTTTCTCCAAAAGAACCAGGGACCAATCTACAATGTATTTGAATTCAAGAACTCCTTCTTGATTCAAATCCAAAAGTGGCGCAATGGAGAATTCCCCACAAGAACTCCTTCTTGTCTTTCCTTCTCTCACAAACCCTAATTTTTGGTAACATCAAATCGAATTTCCTAACTCCTTAGGCAAAGTCGATTTTTCCCTCTCAACTCTTGAGAACCAAAAATTTCCTCTCTTGGAAGCTAGGGTTTTGAAGGTGGCGATTTTTCTATCTCTCTCAACAAGGAGGATGAAAATTGCACAAATGAATTCTCACTCTTGGTTATGCCCATAGGCGCCTAGCCCTAGGCTATCTATATATATAATTATATTTAGAGCATTATTATAATTCTAAATTATAATAATATGACTTTCATGAATTAAATTTCAAATTATAATATTACCATAATATTAAATTTAATTCAAATCGTAATCTTAGAGAATCAAATGAGAGATCAAATCTCCCCAAAAGATCCTCTAAGATGGCGCCATATTGCTCTTATTTTATCCTTTGAATTTTATAAATCAAAAACCTTCCTAACTCTTAGGAAGTCATGATTCTCCAAAGATCCTGATTTGAGATCTCACCAAATCTATTTGAATTCAAATCTTTTAATATCTCTATCAAATCTTTTGAATTCAAATTATTATTTAAATTAATAAAACAATTTTATTAACCTTAAATCACCAAAAGAGGCGCCACCCTCATGCCAATATTAGGGAATTTTATAATTCAATAATTTCCTAACTCTTAGGAACCTTATCTGAATTATTTTTCCTTAATATATAAATTGTAAATAATTAATCCCCATTAATCATTTAACAATTATTATATTTAAATTTGTCTCACAAATTTAAATACTTCACAACTGTAGATCAATTAAGACAAGACCTAATGTCCCAGACATTTCCTCTGTGTCTTAAATCGTGCCACCGGAGTGACTCACGAATTAACCCTAATTCGTGTACAGGAGAGGCAAGTTGATGACTAAACCCATGCAGGACTCTCCGGGTCATGTCCAGCAACTCGTAACTGTTGGGAAACCCCGGGGCAAAACACGCAGCGGAAGCAAAAAGTATAACAAAAAAAAAATTGCGCTCCCCAGGAATTTCCCACCCTGAGATCCGCTAGTTGAATTTAAAACCAGATACGAAAAGTGTTATACCTCAAGCTTTCAATCGGATGGTTAAACTTGGCGAGTCTGAGAAGTCCGTTTACAACGTCCTTCCTCCACCGGTAATCCACACGAACAGTTTCCCGAACACAAGGTGCTAGCCTTCTTGTTTCTTTCTCCAAAGAAACCAGGGAATTGAATTTACAGTTGTTGAACTCAAGAACTCCTTCTCTGAATTCAGACTAGGTGGCGCAACAGAGCAGAAGACAGCAACAAAACTCCTTTTGTTCTTCTTCTCTCAAAAAACCCTAGGAACCCACAACTTCGAATTTCTCTCTAACTCCTTAGAAGAAAATCGACTTCTCTCTCTAGGAAGGTGGGTGGCGAATTTTCTCTCTCTACAAGGATGAAAATCGACTTGCCAAAGTGAATTAGGGTTTCTCACATATGTGTGTGTGTGTTAGGCGACTTTTGGTATATAATTACCAAAATTATGGTAATTTTATAAATATAAAATCATGATATTACAATAATATCATATTTTAAGACTTGAATATCTGATTAAAATATTACCATAATATTTTAATTCAAATTCAAATTGCTATCTTAGAGAATCAAATGGAAGATCAAATCTCCCAATGGGATCCACCTAAGATAGGCGCCTAACTCCCTCATTTTTAAGGAATTTTATAAATAAAAAATAACTCCTAACTTTTAGGAAGTCATAACCAATTTATTTTATCCCAATGTTTTTGAATTAAAATATTACCATAATATCTTTAATTCAAATTTTGAATTCTGAATTTAAATTCTTTATTGAATTAAAATATTACCCCAATATCTTAATTCAAATCTTGAATTTCAAATTCAAATTCAAACTCATGATTTAAATTAATAAAATATTTCTATTAATTAAAATCATCTTAAAAGAGGCGCCACCCTCTATACCAATATTGGGGAATTTTATAAATCAATAATCTCCTAACTTTTAGGAACCTTATCTGATTTATTTTTCCCTAATATTTTAATTGTAAATAATTAATCTCTATTAATCATTTAACAATTATTTAAACTGTAGAAAATTTAAGACAAGACATAATGTCCCAGACATTTCCTCT
>QANZ01031987.1:78266-95303 GCA_003254925.1 Chamaecrista fasciculata | reverse complement strand
TCTTGATAATCAAGAACACATCTTGATTATTCAAGAACCATAGATATAGTTCCCGTTTTCACTTGGGAAGAAGTGAAGGAGGCTAGCACCTAGGCATCTGCCAAACTGCTCGTGTGGATTACTGGTAGAGGAAGGACACTCTGTGGACTTCTCAAATTCGCGAATACGACAAGTCACCGATCAAAACTAGGTAAACATCTTTCCTAAAACTGGTATAAACATAGTTAGTGGATCCTGGAAGGAATCACAGAGTTGGCTTTTAGTTTTAATTACGTTTTAGTCCAAAATTTTAAATTTTCCTTCCGCTGCGCTCCCTCTGTGATTTCCCAACATGAGTGGCCACTCTTTCCTTGGACAGACTCACCGAGGGCGCCAGTAAGATATCTCCCAACTAATGGGGAACAAAATACCTATATTGGTCAATCCACATTCCTCAGCACGGCAATCAACCAAACCCGTACTTAGCCCTTATGGCTACCCTGCTACGGGCAATGTTAGACTAAGCCAAAGTCTGACAACTGCAACGCCGGAATAATGATGACCTCAGGTCTAAGACGTCGTGACAGGCGTACAGGAGAGGCAAGCTGATGACTAAACCCATGCAGGACTCTCTGGGTCCAGCAACTCGTAACCCCTTACGTAATTGCACCATGACTCTCGTTCCAGCATCTAGTGCATGCATCCCTATGCACCGAGGTCATGCTGATCTTAGTTCATTTTCGCTCCCACGAAAACAATCGTTTAGGGACGGTTTTAGATTAATTATCTTATAATCAATCATGGACGTCATCACAGTAAACTTGCTAATAATGTGAAAACCATTAATTTATCTCTATAAATTAATCCATATGTTCATAACATACATAAAAGAGGATTGGCCCTAGGGCACAATTCCCAACAGACTCCCACTTGCACTAGGGTACAATCATCAATCTAGCTGTTCCTACTCCTAGGTACACTGATCAATGCGTCTAATCCCCATCGACGATACATGTCTCTCATCTATGACCCTTGCAAGCGGCTTTGTCAGAGGATCAACAACGTTATCCTCGCCTGCTACTTTGCATATCTTCAAATCACCTCTGTCAATTATCTCCCCGACGAGGTGAAAACGTCTGAGTATATGTTTGGTCCTCTGGTGGGACCGTGGCTCCTTGGCTTGCGCAATAGCACCACTATTATCGCAATACAGGGTAATGGGATCAGAGATGGTCGGAACCACACCAAGCTCGGAGATGAACTTTCTAATCCACACAGCCTCCTTTGCTGCATCCGATGCTGCAATATACTCGGACTCCGTTGTAGAATCGGCAATCGTGCTCTGCTTGGAACTCTTCCAACTCACGCTGCCACCGTTCAGGAGAAACACATATCCTGACTGTGATTTGAAGTCATCTTGGTCGGTTTGGAAACTAGCGTTTGTGTGACCCCTTACACATAGCTCTTCATCAGTTCCACTGTAAACCAAGAACTCATACTTAGTCCTTCTTAAGTACTTAAGGATATTCTTGACAGCGATCCAATGATCCTCACCAGGGTCTTGTTGGAATCGGCTTGTCATACTCAGGGCAAATGACACATCGGGTCGAGTACATAGCATGGCATACATGATGGATCCTATGGCCGAGGCATAGGGACACTGTTTCTTGCTTAGGGTCAGCCCATGATTCATCGGAATGAATCCCTTTTTGGAATCTTGCATACTGAACCTCTTCAGTACCTTATCCAAGTACGTGCTTTGACTCAATCCAAGAAGCCTACGAGATCTATCTCTATAGATCTTGATTCCTAGAATATAGGCGGCTTCTCCTAAGTCCTTCATTGAAAAGGATTTTCCCAACCAGGATTTTACAATCTCTAAGGTTGAAACATCGTTTCCAATGAGTAATATGTCATCGACATATAGTACCAAGAACACAATCGTGCTCCCACTAACCTTCTTGTAAACACAAGGTCCGTCGGGGTTTTGTAGGAAGCCAAACTCTTTGACGACCTCATCAAAACGTTGATTCCAACTCCTGGATGCTTGCTTCAATCCATAAATGGATCTCTGAAGCTTGCACACCATGTCTGGTGCCTCAGGACATTCAAACCCCTCGGGTTGTATCATATACACATCCTCGGGCAGCCTTCTGTTAAGGAACGCTGTTTTGACATCCATTTGCCATATCTCATAGTCGTAATATGCGGCTGTGGCAAGGAGGATCCTAATGGATTTGGCCATTGCAACAGGCGAAAACGTTTCGTCATAGTCTATACCATGACGTTGCGTAAATCCCTTCGCAACTAACCTCACCTTGAAGACGCTAACGTTGCCATCCATGTCTGTTTTCTCTTTGAAAACCCACTTGCACCCTACGGGTTTTACCCCTTCAGGTGGAGTGACCAAGGTCCATACCTTGTTGTCATACATGGATTGCATCTCAGCCTTCATGGCTTCAACCCATTTCTCTGAGTTGGGATTTACGATGGCCTCTTGATAGGTGGTGGGTTCACCACGCTCCGTGAGCAACACATCCTTGTTTTCGGTCACGAGAAATCCATAGTATCTCTCTGGCTGAAAACGTGTTCTATCAGACCACCTTCGTGGTCCTTGTGTTTGTGGAAGAGCTTCCACAACGTCTTGTGGAACTTCTCCAGTTTTCGTCTGCGCCTCTGATGTATCTTGTGGAGCTTGAACTTCTTCAAGCTCTATCTTACTCCCACTGTTTCTTTTGGAAACCAGATCCTTCTCTAAGAAGAACCCACTTCTGACTACAAACACTTTGTTGTCAGTTGGGCAGTAGACGTAATACCCTTTCGTCTCTTTAGGGTATCCCACAAACAGACACTTGAGGGATTTGGGAGATAGTTTATCGTTAGCTTGTTGCTTAACATAAACCTCACATCCCCAAACCTTGAGGTAAGACAAGTTGGGACTCTTCCCTTTCCATATCTCATATGGTGTCTTCTCAACAGCCTTGGACGGAACACGGTTAAGTGTGAACGCGGCAGCTTCTAAAGCATATCCCCAGAAGAATGGCGGAAGATCGGTCTGACTCATCATAGATCGAACCATATCCAATAGAGTTCGATTCCTCCTCTCAGACACACCATTCCACTGTGGTGTTCCAGGAGGAGTCAGTTGTGAGACTATCCCACAACTACTAAGATGATCAGTGAATTCTTGACTCAAATATTCGCCTCCTCGATCAGATCGAAGGATCTTAATTTTCTTGTCAAGTTGGTTCTCAACTTCATTTTGAAATCTTTTGAACATTTCAAAAGACTCTGACTTATGCTTCATTAGGTAGATATACCCATATCTACTGAAGTCGTCAGTAAACGTAATGAAGTAGGAGTAACCTCCTCTGGCATGGATACTCATGGGTCCACATACATCACTATGTATGATTCCCAATAAGTCAGATGCCCTCTCACTCTGACCAGTGAAAGGCGCCTTTGTCATCTTGCCAAGTAAATAGGATTCGCAAGCATCATAGGATTCAAAATCAAATGAGCTTAGAAGTCCATATTTATGGAGCTTCTCTAGGCGTCTCTCGTTTATATGGCCCAAGCGATAGTGCCAAAGGTACGTAGGATTAGGTTCACCAACCTTAATCCTTTTAGTATCAATGTTATAGATATCGTTATTATGTCTTTGTTCCAATTTTAAGATATAGTGGTTATCATGCAGATCTCCATAAGCATATAACACGTCATTCTTATAAATTGAACACTTTGCATTACCATTCACACAAATAAATCCTTCCTTATCCAAATAAGAAAGGGATATAATGTTAGAACTTAAACATGGAACGTAATAACAATTATTCAAAGACAGAATAAGCCTAGTGGGCAAAACAAGCTCGTATGTTCCTACAGCAATAGCAGCAACCCTTGCTCCATTGCCCACATGTAGGTCCACCTCGCCTCCGCTCAGCTTTCTACTTCTTCTCAACCCCTGCACATTAGTACATATGTGAGAACCATAAGCAGTATCCAATACCCAAGTGGTAGGAATAGACAAGTGAACGCTTATAACAAAGATACCTGAAGTAGAAGCTTCACCCTTCTTCTTCTTCAGATCTTCCATATACAGCTTGTAATTTCTCCTCCAGTGACCCGGCTTCTGGCAGAAGTAACAAACTGCATCCTTAGAGGATTTTGCCTTCTTGGCAGGCGGTGGGTTAGGTTTTGCCGCAGGCTTGGTCCCACCAACCTCGGCATCCCCTTTCCTCTTTCCTTTGCCCTTCCCCTTTCCCTTGTTTTGAACTAACAAGACCGTGCTAGGCGCCTTCTTTATAGATGCCTCAGCAGTCTTTAGCATCCCATGCAGTTCAGACACTGATTTCTCCATGCCATTCATGTTGAAGTTCAAGACGAATTGGTCATAACTTCTCGGCAGCGAATGAAGGATCAAATCCGTCGCTAGCTCTGGCAAAATGGGAAATCGCAGCCTAGCAAGGTGATCTATGTGCCCCTGCATCTTCAAGACGAGGGCACTCACAGATCCACCTTCTGCCATCTTGCAAGAGTAAAGAGCCTTTGCAGTCTCAAATCTCTCTTGCCTTGCCTGTACTTGGAACATTTCCCTGAGATGTGTTATTATCTCATATGCCCCTTTGTTCTCCAAGTTCTTTTGAATCTCGGGAACCATGGTAACGAGCATAAGACAGGCAACGTCCACAGAGTCACTCTGATGCTTCTCATAAGCATCTTTCTGAGCTCTTGGAGCATTTGCAGCAGGCTGTTCAGGGATGGGGTTCTCTAGGACGTAGAGCTTTCTCTCCTGGGTGAGAACAATTCTCACATTTCTATACCAGTCGAGAAAGTTAGTCCCAGTTAGTATCGCAGTGATAGTGATGAAACGTTTGTTGCCATTTGATTCTACAATTGAGATATGTAAAGTTTAATTAGCAGGAAAATAAAATATATCCACCCAGTAAAATTTATTATTAGTGGCTAAGACCCATATTTCACCAAAGTCTACCGTCGCGGAGGGCGATCATGCATCCTTTGGCTATTTAGGTAGGTAACTCCTTACCAATCACATCTCTATGTGACTCTTAGATCATTATGGGACTGTATCATCATATGACACGGCATGTTTATCCCATCTAATGCCTTGAGGCCCAAAACCGTTTTGATAGCCCCATTAAGTCACACAATAAAACTTGTGAATGGCAAGGCCCAAACGACGAGGCCGAAGCCCAGCCCCATATCATCAAGGCCTCACTTAAACACGTGTCGCGGAGGGCGATCACCGCATTTAATGATCCAAGACTTCAATGGGCGTCGAACTGAAAACCCCCATTCACCCGTGTCTCCGCAAGGTCAAGGTAGATACGTGTCGCGGAGGGCGATCACCGCTCTACGATGAACGAGATTTCAGCAGGGTGTTTTATTGACAGCATTAAAACTTAAGATTTTCTAAAAGGGTTTGATTTAAAAAAAAGTTTCGTTTTATAGTTTAATTTTAAAACTCCTTTTAAAATTAAACAAGTCATGCCACATGTTTATCACCCCATGTATCACATACATATATAAACATGTGCACGGATCTTGCATCATATGCAAAATCCCACGCTCGTATCGTATACGTGTTTGTTGCGCTTAAATGGGGTAAATAGCATGTTAAAATCGCGTCCTAAACATACATCTAGTGCTTTGTATCACATACAAACTAAATGTAAAACAGATATATACCGTGTTTAGATATGGCTCACCTATCCTAATAATTCTCCCAAGCCAATGATAGAATTTTTCTAAAAAGAAAACCAAAATTACAAGAGAGTAAACCCCAGTTACATTGAGGTATAAATTGAAAAGTAAAATTACATCGGATAGAGGGAGACGACACGCAGGCCATATACACCAAAAACCTAGAGCCATATCCAACACCACACAATTACATATACGAACAATTCATACAATTGTGTCAAACACAGCATATTGGAAACACATATCAAAACCGATTTTGTAGTGTGTTCAAATTAGGATTGTGCAATTTTAACATGCCTTTTTCTTGAAATTAGGCCCATTATCAATAATTATAAAATTCAGGAATCATATTCAAGAATTTTAATTATTGACCCAAAAATTTTAAAAATTCATAATTTTATTAAATTTTCAGTCACCCACATAATATTATAATTAAAACACTTTTAATCATAATTATATGGGAATTTCGACTTTAGCCTAAACTTTCAAGAAAATTTTTCAAATCAATCAAATTGATTTCTTTATGTATCATATACATAAATTTGCACCTTTTCTTATAGATTCAATTTTAAGAAAATATTCGGTGGATTTTTCGTAAAACCAAAAACATGATTGAAACAGGTAAAACACGCCAAGCATACATCACATGTACACAAAATATGATTTTAAATCCAGGACTAGCGTGGCTCTGATACCACTGTTGGGAAACCCCGGGGCAAAACACGCAGCGGAAGCAAAAAGTATAACAAAAAAAAAATTGTGCTCCCCAGGAATTTCCCACCCTGAGATCCGCTAGTTGAATTTAAAACCAGATACGAAAAGTGTTATACCTCAAGCTTTCAATCGGATGGTTAAACTTGGCGAGTCTGAGAAGTCCGTTTGCAACGTCCTTCCTCCACCGGTAATCCACACGAACAGTTTCCCGAACACAAGGTGCTAGCCTTCTTGTTTCTTTCTCCAAAGAAACCAGGGAATTGAATCTACAGTTGTTGAACTCAAGAACTCCTTCTCTGAATTCAGGCTAGGTGGCGCAACAGAGCAGAAGTTGGCAGCAGGTCATCCCCATGACCTACAAGTCGTGAGCGGACTCTAGCAAGCCATCACGACTACCCAAAACACGTGAGTTATCGTTTGTTACCAAAACCGATTTAACCTTAGTACCTCCTTGGCACCGACCCTATTTTTCTGCGATATCTTGGTAATGGATCAGGCACAGGAAAGTCATCCATGATCCAAACCTTTACTTTCTCGATCTCCTTGAGTAAGTCCCAATATACTGAGTGGCCACTCTTTCCTTGGACAGACTCACCGAGGGCGCCAGTAAGATATCTCCCAACTAATGGGGAACAAAATCCCTATATTGGTCAATCCACATTCCTCAGCACGACAATCAACCAAACCCGTACTTAGCCCTTATGGCTACCCTGCTACGGGCAACATTAGACTAAGCCAAAGTCTGACAACTGCAACGCCGGAATAATGATGACCTCAGGTCTAAGGCGTCGTGACAGGCGTACAGGAGAGGCAAGCTGATGACTAAACCCATGCAGGACTCTCCGGGTCAGTCCAGCAACTCGTAACCCCTTACGTAATTGCACCATGACTCTCGTTCCAGCATCTAGTGCATGCATCCCTATGCACCGAGGTCATGCTGATCTTAGTTCATTTTCGCTCCCACGAAAACAATCGATCAGGGACGGTTTTAGATTAATTATCTTATAATCAATCATGGATGTCATCACAGTAAACATGCTAATAATGTGAAAACCATTAATTTGTCTCTATAAATTAATCCATATGTTCATAACATACATAAAAGAGGATTGGCCCTAGGGCACAATTCCCAACAGTAACCCCTTACGTAATTGCACCATGACTCTCGTACCAGCATCTAGTGCATGCATCTCTATGCACCGAGGTCATGCTGGTCTTAGTTCATTTCAAGTTCCCACTTGAATGAGCGACCAGAGACAGTTTAGATTAATTATCTCATAATTAATCATGGACTGTTATCATAGTAAACATGCTAATAATATGATAACCATTAATTTATCTCCATAAATTAATTGATATGTTCACAACATATCTATAACATGATTGGCCCTAGGGCACAATCCCCAACAAATAAGAGATACACAAATCGTGTGAGTCGAGTGAAACGTCATAATTGCATTAACGTGAGCGTTGTGGCGATCTTTACATGATGTAAACGAAATGAAAAATGGCAGAATGTAAAATTACATAAGAAATGAATCAAAGTGTAATATTGTTGACCGTGCGGTCGAGATACTTTCGAAGGCTTGCGACGTTCCATGGGTTTTCCAGTCGGCGGCCGTCTAATGTGGATAACATGTACGCGCCACCTGGAATAACCTTGACAATGCGGTATGGGCCTTCCCAGTTAGGGTGTAGCTTACCGTGCGAGCGGTTCAAGCGGTCGTTGGCAACATCTCTGAGGACGAGGTCGCCTATTTTGAAGGACCGGTGTTTTACCTTCTTGTTGAAGTATTTCGCCATGCGTTCTTTGTAGGCGGCCTGCCTGATGCTGGCGATCTCGCGTACCTTTCGAGTTCATCTAGAGCGATCGCCCTCCAGCTTCGATTGGCGTCCTCATTGTAGTACAAGACTCTATCAGAGATGTAAGTAGTCTCAGCTGGGATCATGGCGGGCGATCCATAGGTAAGGGTGTAAGGCGCCTCGCCTGTCGACTCCTGAGGTGTAATGCAATAGGACCATAAGACGGTCGGGAGGTCGTCCGTCCAACGTCCTTTGGCGCCGTCAAGTCGGCGCTTCAATCCATTCAGGATGATGCGGTTGGCGAGCTTAGTTTGTCCATTGGTCGATGGGTGTTTGACCCAGGTATTGCCCAGGGAGATGTCATATTCGGCGCAAAATTCGCGAAAAGACTCGCTGATGAACTGGCGACCGTTATCACTGATGAGTCGTTAGGGGACGCCAAATCGGGAGAGTATGTTTTGCAAGACGAAGGTTTTCATTTGAGCAGAGCTGATGGACTTGACCGGTTTTGCCTCGATCCATTTGGTAAAAAGATCGATTGCAACGATAAGGAACTTTCGTTGGCCGGTGGCGGTCGGAAATGGCCCGAGGATGTCGATCCCCCACACATCGCAAGGCTAGGGGGACTCCGTTGGGCGCATGTCTTCTCCCGGAATATGGATGTGGTTGGCGTGTTCCTGGCACTTTCTGCAAGTTTTCACTAGTTTGGTGGCGCCCCTGATGATGGAAGGCCAATAGTACCCCGAGATGAGGACTTTGCGTTTTAAAGTGGGTGAGTCTGATGTGAGCCGCAGAGTCCTTCGTGAAGCTCTTCAAGGATGAGGCGGGCGTCGTTTGGTCTGACGCATCTGAGGCAAGGCATAGAGTGACCTCGTCTATACAGGTAATTTCCCCAGAGGAAGTAGTGGGCCGCTCGGCGCACGACCTTCCGAGCTTCGTTTCAACCAAGCGGAAGAGTTCCGTTTCTGATGTAAGCCATGTGGGCGTTCATTAATCAAGAACTGTTTCGACAGCCAAGATCATTGGTCCTTCGATCGATGGGCATTCTAGGATGGTGCGTATGATGGAGGAGCGGCCGCGGGCGTCCGGCTTGGAGGCCAGCTTGGCCAAACCATCTGCCCTGGTGTTTTTGGAACATAAGATGTGCGTGAATTGGGCGACCCGGATGTGATGACGGAGGATGTATCGCGGCTTCTCCACATACTTGAGTATAGTGGGTTCCTTGGCTTCGAAATCTCCTTTCATATGCCCGACTACCAGCTGGGAGTCGCTGTAGACGTGAATGTCCTGGGCGCCCATGCCCACAGCGACCTTAAGGGCAGCAATGAGTGCTTCGTATTCCGCTAGATTGTTGTGACAGGGAAGCGTATATCGATAGCCTGTTCGATGGCGTAGCCGTCGGGCGACTCGACAATGACACCTGCATCGTGGAGCTTGATGGACGAAGCGCCATCTATGTAAACGTTCCATATGATGGAGGCTGGATTGGCGGGCGTCATCTCCGCGATGAAGTCGGCGAGAGCTTGCCCCTTTATCGCGCGCCGAGGCTTGAAGGTGAGGCCGAACTCAAAAAGCTCGATGGACCAGTTGACGAGGTGACCCCGTGATGTCGGGTTGATGGATGATCTGCCTCATGGGTGATGGAGATTGTGCCCTAGGGCCAATCATTTTATGTATATGTTTTGAACATATTGATTAATTTATAGATGATAAATTATGTTGTTATCATGTTATTAGCCTGTTTACTATGATAGCGTCCTTGATTAATTATGTGATAATTAATCTAAATCCGTCCCTGGTCGATTATTATCGTGGGAGCGAGAATGAACCAAGACCAGCATGACCTCGATGTATGGAGATACATGCACTAGATGCTTTACGAGAGTCATGGTGCAATAAGTAAGGGGTTACAAGTTGTTGGACCGACACGGAGAGTCTTGCATGGGTTTTAATCATGAGCTAGCCTCTCCTGTACTCTTGTCAAGATGCTCTTAGACCTGAGGTCTTGACTATTCCGACGTTGTAGATGTCAGACTTTGGCCTAGTCCAACGTTGCCCGTAGTAGGGTAGCCATACAGGCTAGGTACGGGTTTGGTTGTTTACCGTGCTGAGGAATGTGGTTGACCAAGATGGGATTTTGTCCCTCATTAAAGATGAGAGATATCTAACTGGCGCCCTCGATGAGTCTGTCCAAGGAATGTGTGGCCACACAGGGAAATGGGACTAACTCAGGGAATCGAGAAAGTTATGGTTTGGATTATGGATGACTTTCCCGTGCCTAATCCATGANTGATATTTAAATTTGTTGGACAAGTTTAAATATATTAATTGTTAAATAGTTAATTGGATTAATCTATTTACAATTATATTCTTGTTTATAATATTAGGGAATAATAAATAAGATAAGCTTCCTAAAAGTTAGGAGATTATTGATTTATTAAATTCACTAATATTGGGATAACAAGCTTGAGGGTGGCGCCTCATATGGGATGATTTTAATTAATAAAAATGTTTTGTTAATTAGAGTCATGACTTGGATTTGAATTTGAATTCAAGATTTGATTTTGATTTCAAGATTCAAATTTTGAATTAAAGATATTAGGGTAATATTTTAATTCAATATTGTTGGATATTAATAAGTTGGTTATAACTTCCTAATAGTTAGGATTGTTATTTTGATTGATTAAATTCCTTTAAAAATAAGAGGGAGGTGGCGCATTCTAGGTGGGACCAAGAGCAAGATTTGATCTTGCATTTTGTTTCTCAAAGATTGCATTTTGAATTCAAATTAAGATATTAAGGTAATATTTTAATTAGGAATTCAAGGCCTAAAATTATAATATTATTGTAATCTTATAATTTTATAATTTGATAATCCATTAATTTAGGGATTCCCTAATTATAATTATCAAACTCCCCAAACTCTATAAAAGGAGAGCCAAAGTCGAAATTGCAAACCTAGCACACTCAAGAGTGAAATTTCAATTTGCACTATTTTGTGAGACAAAAAAATCGGCTAACCTAGTTTTGTAGAGAGAGGAAGTTGATTTTCTCGAGGAGAGAGAAAATTTCGACTTGCACCCTAACTTTAGGGTTTTAGTGAGTGAACAAGAAAATTTCTTGTGAGCTAGGCGCCACTTTGGTCTTTTGAAGTTCAAGAACAGTTCTTGAATTTCAAAACGTAGATAGAGTTTCCCGTATTCACTTGGGAAGAAATGAAGGAGACTAGCACCTGGGCATCTGCCAAACTGCTCGTGTGGATCACCGGCAGAGGAAGGACACTTGGAGTGGACTTCTCGGACTCGCAAACTCGAAGCACCGATTGTTTTGGTAAAACTCTTATCCTTCTTCTAGTATAAATTCATATAGCGGATCCTGGCTGGGAATCATATGATTTGCGTGTTTAAGTTTTTTTTTTTTTAAATTTTATTCGCTTCCGCTGCGCGCACAGCCCCGTGATTCCCCAACAATGGGGCGGTCGGTCCGGACGATTATCTCGTACTACTGGTAGTACGGTCGTAACTTCCTTGTGAAAACAAGAAGAGCATATACCAGCTTCTTCAGCAAGTGATAGCGGGTTTCGGCGCCCGTGAGTACTTTGCTATAGAAATAGATGGGTCGTTGTTCATCTTTGTCTTCGATGATCAATGTAGAGCTTGATGGAGATTGTGCCCTAGGGCCAATCATTTTATTTATGTGTTATTGTTTGAACATATATTTTTGATTAATTTATGGAGATAAATTATGTTGTTATCATATTATTAGCGTGTTTACTATGATAGCGTCCTTGATTGATTATAGGATAATTAATCTAAAACTGTCCCTGGTCGATCATTCTCGTGGGAACGTAAATGAAGTAAGACCAGCATGACCTCGGTGTATAGAGATACATGCACTAGATGCTTCTCGAGAGCCATGGTGCAATTTTGTAAGGGTTACAAATAGCTGGACCGACCCGGAGAGTCCTGCATGGGTTTTTGTCATAAGCGAGCCTCTCCTGTACACCTGTCACGATAGCCTTAGACCTGAGGTCTTGACTATTCCGGCATTGTAGTTGTCAAACTTTGGCCTAGTCCAACGTTACCCGTAGCAGGGTAGCCATACAGGCTAGGTACGGGTTTGGTTGATTACCGTGCAAAGGAATGTGGTTGACCAAGATGGGATTTTGTCCCTCAATTAAGATGAGAGATATTTAACTGGCGCCCTCGATGAGTCTGTCCAAGAAATGCGTGGCCACGCTGGGAATTGGGACTAACTCAGGAAATCGAGAAAGTTGTGGTTTGGATTTTGGATGACATTCCCGTGCCTGATCCATGACCAAAATATCGTGAGACAATAGGAATTATGACAAGGTGGTATTTAGGTTAAATCGTTAAGTCGTTAAAGCGATAACTCCCGTGTTTTGGGTAGTCGTGATGGCTTGCTAGAGTCCGCTCACGACTTGTGAATCATAAGATGATTTGCTGCCAACTTCACGTGAGGCCTGCTGGGTCACACATGAGCAGGATCAAGATGCTAATTTTGGGACACGAATTAGGGTTAATTCGTGAGTCACTTTGGTGACACAATTTAAGACATAGTTAAATGTCTTAGGACATTAAATCTTGTCTTAAATAAATATCTATGATTGTGGTTTTAAATTTGTTAGACAAATTTAAATATAAATTAATTGTTAAAAGGTTTACAATTAAATTCTTATTTAAAATATTAGGGAATAAATAAATTAAATAAGTTTCCTAAAAGTTAGGAAATTATTGATTTATTAAATTCACTAATATTGGGGAAATAAGAGATGAGGGTGGCGCCTCATTTATCTTAATTTTATTAATGAAAAATGTTTTTATTAATTAAATAAAGATAAGGAAAATATCTTTTGGAAAAGATATGGGATTTGAATTAAAAGATATTATAGTAATATTTTTATTCAAAATTGTTAGGAATTAGTTATAACCACCTAAGGAGTTTGGGTTGTTATAAAATTCCTCCAAGGCTAACATGAGGATAGGCGCCTAGTTCCTTTTCTTGGGGTGCAAGATTTGATCTTGCATTTTAAGTTTAAGATATAGGCAAATTTCGATTTATAATATAAATATTAAAGTAATATTTAAATTATAAAATCAAACTCCTCATGACTCATTCCAACCAATAGGATTTGAGCAAAGAAGATTTGATATCAAGATTTGATTTTGAGTCTCAAATTTAATTTGCCACCTATTTATTTTTGAATTATAATATTAAGTTTAATATTATAAATCAAAAGATATATTGAGATATCTTAGGATATCCAATATCTTAGAGATTTCCTAATTGGATTAGGATTCCCTAAAACTAGGAATGAGAACACTATAAATAGGGCTCTAGGCGCCTAACACAAATACAAGTCACAACACACATCAATTCTTGGTTAGACCAAGAATTTCGCCTAGAGCACCTATTGAGAGTGAAAATTCGCCTAGTCCTAATATTGTGAGAGTGAGTCGAAATTCTTGAAAGAGAATTGGACCTGCACCTGATAATATTAGTACTCCCCAATCAATCTTGATAATCAAGAACAGTTCTTGATTATTCAAGAATCATAGATAGAGTTCCCGTATTCACTTGGGAAGAAGTGAAGGAGGCTAGCACTTGGGCATCTGCCAAACTGCTCGTGTGGATCACCGGTAGAGGAAGGACACTCGAAGTGGGCTTCTCAAATTCGCGAACACGATAAGTCACCGATTTAAATTAGGTAAACATCTTTACTTTCCTGGTATAAACATAGTTAGTGGATCCTGGAAGGAATCACAGAGATAGCATATTTAATCAAGTTTTTTTTTTTAATTTTTCCGCTACGCTCCCTCTGTGATTTCCCAACAGAGCTTACTGCCACATCGGTTGCGGCGAGATAAACATAAATGGGCTTTCCTGGGGAAGGGGTTGTGAGAATGGGCGGTCGGTTGAGATAAGCCTTTAACTCCTGGAAAGCCGTTTCGCATTTGGCGGTCCAGGTGAAGTTCTTTCCTCCTTTCAGGGTTTTGAAGAAAGGCAAGCAGCGGTCGCCCGACCTCGCGAGAAAGCGGTGGAGTGCAGCTATGCGTCCGTTGAGGCGTTGTACCTCTTTCAAAGTCCTTGGTGATGTCATATCAAGGATGGCTTGGCACTAGTCCGGGTTGGCCTCTATCCCGCGCTGGGAGATCATGAAGCCCAAGAATTTACCCCCGGCGACCTTGAAGGCACACTTGGCGGGGTTGAGGCGTAGTCTGTGATGGCGGAGAATCTGGAAGATTTCTTTCAAATCATCGAGGTGGTCGCCGCCAGCTTTTGTTTTGACTACCATGTCATCGACATAGACTTCAATATTTTTTCCTACGTTGTCCTTAAAGAAACGGTCCATCATTCTCTGATATGTGGCGCTCGCGTTCTTCAAGTCGAAAGGCATGACGTTGTAGCAGTAGATACCCTGTTCAGTGATGAAGGCCGTCTTGTCGACGTACTTAGGGTTCATCTTGATTTGGTTATAACCTGAAAAGGCGTCCAGGAAGCTCAAAGTGGCGTACCCGCAGGTGTTGTCCACTAATTTGTCAATGCTAGGCAGAGGGTCAAGGTCCTTGGGGGTCGCCTTGTTCAGGTCCGTGAAGTCCATGCACATTCTGTTGGAGATTGTGCCCTAGGGCCAATCATTTTATGTATATGTTTTGAACATATTGATTAATTTATGGAGATAAATTATGTTGTTATCATATTATTAGCATGTTTACTATGATAGTGTCCTTGATTAATTATGAGATAATTAATCTAAATCCGTCCCTGGTCGATTATTCTCGTGGGAGCGAGAATGAACTAAGACCAGCATGACCTCGGTGTATGGAGATGCATGCACTAGATGCTTTACGAGAGTCATGGTGCAATTATGTAAGGGGTTACAAGTTGCTGGACTGGCCCGAAGAGTCCTGCATGGGTTTAGTCATTAGCTAGTCTCTCCTGTACACCTGTCACGATGCCTTAGACCTGAGGTCTTGACTATTCCGACGTTGTAGTTGTCAAACTTTGGACCTTGGTTGATGCACCTGAAGGTGTAAAAGCCGTAGGGTGCAAGTTGGTTTTCAAAGAGAAAATAGACATGGATGGCAATGTCATCGTCTTCAAGGCGAGGCTAGTTGCAAAAGGGTTTACTCAACGTCATGGTATTGACTATGATGAAACGTTCTCCCCTGTTGCAATGGCCAAATCCATCAGGATCCTCCTTGCCATAGCTGCATATTATGACTATGAGATATGGCAAATGGACGTCAAAACAGCATTCCTAAATGGAAGGCTGCTCGAGGATGTGTACATGACACAACCTGAGGGGTTTGTATGTCCAGAGGAACCAGGAAAGGTGTGCAAGCGTCAGAGATCCATTTATGGATTGAAGCAAGCCTCCCGGAGTTGGAATCATCGTTTTGATGAAGTAGTCAAAGAGTTTGGCTTCTCATAAAACCCTGATGAACCTTGTGTTTACAAGAAGGTTAGTGGGAGCACAATTGTGTTCTTGGTGCTATATGTCGATGACATATTGCTCATTGGAAATGATATTCCAACCTTGGAGATTGTAAAATCTTGGTTGGGAAAATTGTTCTCAATGAAGGACTTAGGAGAAGCTGCCTATATTCTTGGCATCAAGATCTATAGAGATAGATCCTGTAGGCTTCTTGGATTAAGTCAGAGTACATACATGGATAAGGTACTGAAGAGGTTCAGTATGCAAGATTCCAAGAAGGGATTCATACCAATGAATCATGGATTGACCCTGAGCAAGAAACAGTGTCCCAAGACACTTGTTGAGCGAGGGCGCATGAGTGGCATTCCTTATGCTTCGGCAATAGGATCCATCATGTATGCCATGCTGTGTACTCGACCTGATGTGTCGTTTGCCCTGAGCATGACGAGCCGGTTCCAACAAGACCCTGGTGAGGATCATTGGACCGCTGTCAAAAACATCCTTAAGTACTTAAGAAGAACTAAGGATGAATTCTTGGTTTACGGTGGAACTGATGAGGAGTTATGTGTAAGGGGTTACACAGACGCCAGTTTCCAAACCGACCAAGATGATTTCAAATTGCAGTCCGGATATGTGTTTCTCCTGAACGGTGGCAGCGTGAGTTGGAAGAGTTCCAAGAAGAGCACGATTGCTGATTCTACAACCGAGTCCGAGTATATTGCAGCATCAGATGCAGCGAAGGAGGCTGTGTGGATTAGAAAGTTCGTTTCCGAGCTTGGTGTGGTTCCGACCATTGCTGATCCCATTACCTTATATTGTGACAATAGCGGGGCTATTGCAAAGGCCAAGGAGCCACGGTCCCATCAAAGGACCAAACATATACTCAGGCGTTTTCACCTTGTCAAAGAGATGATTGACAGAGGTGATGTGAAGATATGCAAAGTAGCAGGCGAGGATAACGTTGCCGATCCTCTTACGAAGCCTCTTGCGCGGGTCATACATGAGCGACATGTATCGTCGATGGGGATTAGACGCATCGATCACTGTACCTAGTGTAGGAACAGCTAGATTGATGATTGTACCTAGTGCAAGTGGGAGTCTGTTGGAGATTATGCCCTAGGGCCAATCATTTTATGTATATGTTTTGAACATATTGATTAATTTATGGAGATAAATTATGCTGTTATCATATTATTAGCATGTTTACTATGATAGCGTCCTTGATTAATTATGAGATAATTAATCTAAATCCGTCCCTGGTCGATTATTCTCGTGGGAGCGAGAATGAACTAAGACCAGCATGACCTCGGTGTATGGAGATACATGCACTAGATGCTTTACGAGAGTCATGGTGCAAT
>QANZ01031987.1:64358-77478 GCA_003254925.1 Chamaecrista fasciculata | reverse complement strand
ATTGATGAATTAATATTTTGGAATCGATGATCAAGTGTGAAACTCCATGAAAAACAATCCCAGCCAAGGCTCCAATCAATCGGTAACAACATTTTTAATTTACAGTTGCTTTTCATTAAATCCGTTCAAAATTCACTCTTACGTCATTAGTCTTGGGCAAGACTAAAGTCACGGACATTAGTCTTGGGCAAGACGTATTCATTGGTTCTTTATTTCTCTGGCTTATAACTGCATAACCTTTGGGCAAGACTAGTCTCTGTGGATCGACCCTATTCTCGCCTCTACTACTAATATTCTATCTTTGAGTGCAGATTAGGTTTAATTATAATTGGTGGACCCGGCACCCATCAGTTACAAGTTGCTGGACTGACCTGGAGAGTCCTGCATGGGTTTAGTCATTAGCTAGTCTCTCCTGTACACCTGTCACGATGCCTTAGACCTGAGGTCTTGACTATTCCGGCGTTGTAGTTGTCAAACTTTGACCTAGTCTAACGTTGCCCGTAGCAGGGTAGCCATAAGGGCTAGGTACGGGTTTGGTTGATTGCAGTGCTGAGGAATGTGGTTGACCAAGATGGGATTTTGTCCCTCATAGAGATGAGAGATATCTAACTGGCGCCCTCGATGAGTCTGTCCAAGGAAAGAGTGGCCACTCAGTAAATTGGGACTAACTCAAGAAGATCGAGAAAGTTGTGGTTTGGATTAAGGATGACTTTCCCGTGCCTTATCCAGAACCAAGATATCGTGTGACAATAGGGTCTATGACAATGTGGTACTAAGGTTAAATCGGTCATTTTGATAAAACGATAACTCACGTGTTTTGGGTAGTCGTGATGGCTTGCTAGAGTCCGCTCTCGACTTGTGAGTCATAGGGATGGCTTGCTGCCAACTTCACGTGGGGCCTGCTGGGTCACACATGAGCAGGATCTGGACACCGCTTAAAGGGACGCGAATTAGGGTTAATTCGTGAGTCACTCCGGTGACACAATTTAAGACATAGCTAAATGTCTGGGACATAAAGTCTTGTCTTAAATAAAATCTACGGTAATGATATTTCAATTTGTGGGACAAGTTTAAATATATTAATTGATAAATAGTTAATTGGATTAATCTATTTACAATTATAATATTAGGGAATAATAAATTAGATAAGATTCCTAAAAGTTAGGAGATTATTGATTTATTAAATTCACTAATATTAAGATAAATAGGATAGAGGGTGGCGCCTCTTTAGGATTGATTTTAATTAATGGAAATTTTTTATTAATTAAAGTCATGACTTGAATTTGAATTCAAGATTTGATCTAGATTTCAAGATTCGAAATTTGAATTAAAGATATTAGAGTCATATTTTAATTCAAAATCTTTGGAAGATAATAAGTTGGTTATAACTTCCTAAGAGTTAGGAATGTTTTTGATTTATAAAATTCCAAAGAAAATAAAGGGGAATAGGCGCATGGCTTGTGGGACCAAGGAGGAAGATTTGATCTTCCATTTTGATTCTCAAAGATTGCATTTTGAATTCAATTAAGATATTAAGGTAATATTTTAATTAAGAATTCAAGTCCTAAAATTATAATATTACTGTAATCTTATAATTTTATAATTTGATAATCCATTAATTTAGGGATTCCCTAATTATAATTATCAAATTTCCCCAACTCTATATAAACCTAGGCAAGTCGACTTTCACTAGCTAATGCACAAGAGTTTTGCAATTTTCCTTTTGTGAGACAAGAGAGAAAAATCGGCTAGACCTAGACCTAGAGAGAGAGAGTCGAATTTTCTTCTAGTGTGAGAGGGAATTCGACTTGTTCAAGAGCTAGGGTTTTTGAGAGAAACCAAGAAAAGTTCTTGTGTGTTCTTGGCGCCACTTTCCTCTTAAGTTTCAAGAACTGTTCTTGAATTTTGAGAGCCGTAGATCGAGTTCCCTTGTTCTTTTGGAGAAAAGAACTGAAGGCTAGCACCTTGGTGCCACTAAACTGCTCGTGTGTATTACTGGCAGAGGAAGGACGCTTCGTGTGGACTTCTCAGAATTGCACCGTTCAACCGGACCGATTGAAACTCGTGAGGTATACCACTAACTTTACCAGTTATATAAATCAATAACAAGCTATAAAACAAAATTAAGGTCTATAAATATTTTTGCATTTTAAATTTAAGAGTACTCTATTATGTTTTAATTTTTAAGGCAATAAAGCCTTGAAGGAAGTCCAAATTATGCTAATTAGCATCAATGTCACAAGAGAAGGAACAAGAAGTCACCTGAATCTTTTACTTCATTGGACTTGTTATGAAATACTTATATTAAGGATGAAATACAAAATACAAGACAAGACATGATGTTTAAGTAACTCAAACATTTACCAACCGTTGCATATGTGGACTTTTTTAAAAAAAACATAATTCATTCAAAAGTAAGACAAAGTCAAGCATAATACAAACAAAAATAAAGCAAAAATAATCAACCTCTTCCTAGCATAAACAACAACATTAGATAGGATATCAATTTACGAAGGTGGGGTTTACAACCCATCCAAGAGGACTCATCCTCGTTTCCGAAAAATTAGCAAGACAATCAGCTGCCAAGTTAGAGGATCTAAGGATCCAACTAAAACTACAACCATCTAAAGAACTAGAAAAATAAATAATGTCATCTAAAAAGGACAAACACTTCCAATCAAGACAGCAGGCAACCCCAGTGACTCCTCTAATTAAAGACATAATTAGACTCAAAGCAACAATAATTATTTGATAAAATGTCGCCTTGGAAGCAAAACAAGAAACGATGTAATGGAAGAGCACCCAAAACCCAGAATCAAACCATGAAGCCGCTGTGGATTGCCTAGTCCAGAGTCGCCGCAGCAGAGAATGTCAGACCAGATCGACGCCATGGGAGCCCTGATCCAGAACGCTGCTGCCACAAAACCCTAGAAAACAAGTAACACTCTCATAAAGAGAGAAAGGGAGCCTTACGAGGGAGGGATTTTCAACACTACCTTTAAAAAAGTGGGAGGACCACCGCTGCTGAGACAGCAGCAGCCCAAGGATGAGCGACGACAGATGAAAGTAGAGAGAACGAGGCCTTGTTCAATCTCTATGATTCTACTTTCATTATTAGACTGGAAAAATATGTATAGATGGATTGTTTATGCATATATGTGCTCCTTTGATTTGGTAGGAATTTTGCTTTAGGCAAAAGTATTAATTTCATCCTCAAACTTTATAGTAATTGTCAATTTTGTCCCTAATATTTTATATTTTAGTTAATTTTATCCTTTGACTAACTTCTTCCAATAAATTAATGACATACTACATCTTATTTTTCAATTTGAGTTAGGATTTAATTTTTTTTCTATTAATTTTACATTATATATTATTAGCTGCGTAGATTTTGTCGATAATATTTGGGTAAAGTAAGAGTAAAGGATAAAATTGACCAAAATGTATAACATTTGGGACGAAATGGACAGCAAAAAAAGATTGTGAACGAAATTGATAGTTAGTGTAAAGTTTAGGGACAAAATTAGTACTTTTTCCTTTTGCTTTATCTTGAACTTTCAAAAATGGAGAAACCTTCAAAACTATGTATAGAGTCACATCACTAGTTGCTTATAAAGTTTGGGGACAAAATTAATACTTTCGCCTTTTGCTTCATCTTGAACTTCCCAAAATGGAGAAATCTTCAAAACTATGTATAAAATCACATCATTAGTTGCTTGTAATGTCCAAATTACATGCCCATGACCAACCCTAATCAATAATGCAATTACTGAAATGCAAATTTTGAAAAGTTGTAAACATTTAAAATAATCAAGGAAAAAGTACTAATTTTGTCCTTAATTTTTTTTTGCTGTCAATTTTGTCCCAAATGTTTTACATTTTTGTCAATTTTGTCTTCTGACTAACTTCTTTCAATAAATTAACGATAGACTGCATCTTGTTTTTTAATTTGAGTTAGAATTTGACTTTCTTTTTCTATCAATTTTATATTACATATCATTAGTCACGTAGATTCTGTGGTTAATATTTGGTCAAAACAAGAACAAAAAATAAAATTAATAAAAATATAAAATATTGGAGATGAAATTGATTGTAAAAAAATTGAAAATAACATTGACAGTTAATGTAAAGTTTGGAAAGAAGTACTTTGTCAAAAAAAAATCAATTTTTAAGTCGAAAATAGAATACAATAAATACAAACAAAATAAAAAAAAAATATTTACTTTTTTTCCGTCTTCTCAGCCACACACACAAGCGAACCTCTAGAGTAATAGCAACCATATTCAAGAATGAAAAAATCTTACGTGAACAAGGGCAATTCCGTCATTGCACATGCCACTTCCATGGCCGCCAAGCCAAAAACACATGGTCTATGAAAAAACAACCAGAGAAGAGAAGAGAAATACACGGATTCTGCAAAAATAGTGAAAATTCAAGACGAAGCCTCTCTCTCTCTCTCTCTCTCTCTCTCTCTCTCTCTCTCCATTTCCAATAGTTAATTAGGGCTATAATCTGTTATTATTCCAATCTTTTTCATTTTCTATAATTTCTTTCCTGGTTTATGTAAATTCTGTATATTCTTTAGTGAATATCATTGAGCTTTGGGCAAATTGCTTCTAGGTTTCTGAAAAAAGAAAAAGCGAAAAGAAGGTTTGAAATTATCGAGTAATCCTGCAAAATCCCTAAAACTCTGAAGTTTTAGGTTGATTTTTGTTTGAGTACTTTGAAATCCCTAAAACTCAATTTGTAGAAGCATGGTGGTGTCTACTATAGCTCTATACGGAAGCCCCGCAAGCAGTGTTTGTTCGACGCCACACTCTTGCCAGATTAACGGGCATGCGTCTCACGACTTAGAATTAGGGTCTCGATCTTCGTCGTCTTCTTCGAACACGGCATCAACATCTCAGAAGCCAGTAGTAATGGGTGGTCTTTCATGCTTGTTCTCTTCGCCGACAGTGAAGCATGCTTCGTTATCGAGCTTCTCTGAGAATATTATCAGCGAAAGAGGAGAAGAATTCAAAGAATTGAGCAGCTCCTTTTTGTATTCTTCGAGTAAGCTTCCTGGATCTTCTTGGAAGAAGGATCAGAGCCCAATTTCGGTTTTTCAAGGTCCCATTTCGTGCAGCAGCAGTAGCAGCAGTGTTGTTGTTGGTGGGGATGTGAATTATGAGAGCTCTATTCGAAGTGGGACTAGTGGATTGTTCGATGGGTGTGTGAGAAATGCTTTAGGGTCCTGCTTAGATTATGATCCGCCAAGTTTTGAGGTCTCACATGGTGGTGACTTAGAAGATGAATTGACTTTTGATTTGGAGGGTGCTTTTGTGGAGTGTAATGTTGAGCCATACGCCAAAGAACTATTGCTTGGTGCCCAGTTGAGGCACAAGATCTTTCATGAAGAAGTTGTTATTAAGGCATTTTATGAAGCCGAGCAAGCACACAGGGGGCAGGTATATAGAAGCATTTTTTATATTTGGAATGTAGGTTTTGTTGTTTTGATGATGCCAATTTGAAGGTTTTGAATCACTTAATGTAGATGCGGGCTTCGGGTGATCCATATTTACAGCATTGTGTTGAAACAGCAGTGCTTCTTGCTTTGATTGGTGCCAATTCCACAGTAGTTGCTGCAGGGCTATTGCATGACACCCTTGATGATTCGTTTGTGACATACGATTATATATTTGGGACGTTTGGTGCTGGTGTTGCCGATCTAGTTGAAGGGGTGAGGAACATGTCTTCTAATCCATATGTGCATAAAATTTGATGGACTGCTATTGGATATTTGTAATCTGTTTGTTCTAAATTTGCATCTAAATTCACCTCTTCTTTTTAAATTGATTGCAGAGGAAGTGGTTCTATGTATGTTTTAATTTGTGTAAGTAGCATCAATTTGTTCAAATCTAATGAACATGGATCCCAGAGAAATTGAGGTGGGAATGCGTTTGTAGGACCCATTTGTTGGTTTTTATATATATATATATATATATATATATATTTATGAGATTTGATGTACCAAGTAGCTTTATTTAGCTGAGTTGAGTTAATCTCTATTGGTGACAAAGGCTTAGAAGGTTAAGGTTGTGAACCAGTTTAAGGAGAGTTTTTGATGTGGAACTTAGGATGGATATAAACACTAACCTGGTGCTTTTGATGATTTATAGATAGTTATGGATGTAATGGCAATACAACTTTCAATATATTTATGCAGGACTTTTTTTTCCCCTTAATGATTTTTTATTAGCATCTATCAAAGCTGCAATGCTTTATGTCTAACGAGCTCTGGCTAAATATGGTATTTTGGATCCATCTAATGTTTTATGCTGCTTATGGCTTGTGATTTTCGAATCTGTACCCTGAAATTATGTACGTCAAATATTGTTGGATTTTTCATGGTGTAACCCCTCGAAGGTTTTGATTAATCTTTATGGCATTTCAGGTTTCTAAGCTGAGTCACTTAAGCAAGCTTGCACGGGAAAATAATACTGCTAGCAAATCAGTTGAGGCAGACCGCCTGCATACTATGTTCCTTGCCATGGCTGATGCAAGAGCTGTCCTTATCAAATTGGCGGATCGGTTACATAATATGATGACCCTAGATGCATTGCCAGTAGCCAAGCGTCAAAGGTTTGCGAAAGAAACATTGGAGATTTTTGCACCTTTGGCCAATCGTTTGGGAATATCTAGTTGGAAGGAACAATTAGAAAATTTGTGTTTTAAGCATCTCATCCCAGACCAGCATGAAGAACTGTCTTCAAAGCTTGTAGAGCCGATTGATGATGCAATGATTACTTCTGCCGTAGAGAGATTAGAGGAAGCATTGAAAGATGAAGGCATTTCTTATCATGTCGTTTCTGGGCGGCATAAGAGCTTGTATAGCATTTATTGCAAAATGATGAAGTACGTTATCGGTTATCCCTCCTTACTTCTGTTTGTTTTCCTGCAGCAAGTTCTTAAGTTGTGCTTGTTATCTTACGTTTGGCATAATGCTAGGAGTTTCATTTTGGTGGTAGGTGAGGATAGTTTGTTTAAACAGTAATAAATTACTCAAACCTGGGTTCTAGATAGAAGATAGTTACTATTTCTGCAAATATTCATTTATATATTGAAATTGCTGTTTGCATCGTCTGAGATGAGGTTATTTTATGGCTGTACTTATTGTGATGTGTAAGACTGCTAAATGTTAATGAAAAAACACGGCATCAATAATACCAGAAGACCATATTGTTTGTACCGTTAGGATTCTTAATCAAATTCATTGGTTTAATCTATTTGCAGAAAGAAGCTAACCATGGATAACATCCATGATATTTATGGGCTGCGCTTGATTGTTGACAAGGAGGAAGACTGTTATAAAGCATTAAGAGTTGTTCACAATTTATGGTGTGAGGTACCCGGCAAGCTGAAAGACTACATAAGTCGCCCCAAGTGCAATGGGTAAGTCATAGATCATGAATGGTCGTCTATATCCACACTTACGTATGATCATTTGTATTTCATCTAATTTTAAATTTCTAATTTATAGATATCAATCTCTGCATACTGTTGTCATGGGTGATGGCAAAGTTCCCCTTGAAGTACAAATTAGGACCAAAGAGATGCATTTGCAGGCAGAGTTTGGATTTGCTGCTCATTGGAGATATAAGGAAGGTGATTGTCAATATTCTTCATTTGTGCTACAGATGGTCGAGTGGGCTCGATATGTTGTCTCTTGGCAGTGTGAGACAATGAGTAAGGATTCTCCATCTGCTGGATATTCTGATTCAAGCAAGCTAGCTTGCAAGTTTCCTTCCCATGCTGATGACTGCCCATATTGTTACAAACCTCACTGCGGTCAGGATGGTCCTGTGTTCGTAATCATGATCGAGAATGATAAGGTTTGTTCTTTGAATTTATACATCTTAATTTCAAGTGTTCTGCTTCTTCCGTACATGGTAATAATTAATTCGAGTAAACATATAAATTGGTTCTTGAAAGATAAATGAGCTAACAACTCATTCCCTCAAAGTTCAGTTTACACTCTTTAGTTTCTAAAACTCATGAAACCTCAACCAATTCATTTCATTCCTTTTGTCCCTACAAGTTAGTCCCTAAAAAAGGGGGCTTAAAGGTTTAGGCTATATCGTCTCCAGAACTTTCAAAGACTAAAATTTTAAATTAAACTTTCAGGGATTGAATTGTTAACTCATGTATCTTCACGACAAAAGTGTATTTTTACTCTAATTAATTCCCATACTGAGTGGATTCATTAGTCAATTGGAATTGACAACGGTATTTGGTGACTTGTTTCCATATGTTTTGTGGTTGTAATGATTGAATTACGCATATAAGTTCTGCTTCATGTTGTAATGTAAAATGGTCCCAATGCTTCCTATAATCACAACATCCTTTCGTTCCATGATGATTTTGTTTGTTCACCTTAGTATTGGATCACTTTTTAAAATCCGTATTTATTGTCTGCATGGACCTGCCATGTGCAGATGTCTGTCCAGGAATTTCCTGCAAACACATCGGTGATGGATTTGTTGGCGCGAGTTGGGCGTGGAAGCTCTAGATGGGGCTCTTATGGATTTTCAGTGAAGGAGGAACTGAGGCCAAGGCTGAATCATGAGCCTGTAAGTGATCCCACGTGCAAGTTGAAGATGGGAGATGTGGTGGAGCTTACACCGGTCATACCCGACAAGGCTCTGACAGAGTATCGGGAAGAAATCCAGCGTATGTATGACCGAGGGCTTACTATATCGAGCCTAGTGCCGGCTGCTGCAAGTGCCATGGCTGGCTCAAGAATTTGACCTATGGTGTTTCTACTATTTAGTGAGAATTGTTGTATATGTATACTTATGTACAGAACCACTGTATGTTTGATGTTTCTACTATGAACCATCCTTCTAACTACTCAATTTGTATTCTGTGCTGAATGATTCATAATGTAGTTGTTACTTGTAAATTTGTTGCAGCCTACATAGCTCAAGTGTGAGAGTGTCTCATGATTGTTCCTCATAATGTAATTTCCAAAGGTTTTTCTGAAGTGACTTGGTTGAGTTTAATTAAAATGCATTATTAGTTATTGTCCAGTGAAGCCTGGAATAGCGGATATATAATGACACAGACTTTATGAACTAATTAAGTATGTTATAATCTGTAGTGTAATATCTAGAATATGGTCTACATTCTGCAGTTTCTGTTGTCTATTAATCTAGCTGCTTCTTCCACTTCCATGTTTTTCACCTAAACAGAGTAGGCGGATCAATTAGTTCAAAGTTGATTTGGCTTTAGTTAAAGATTCTAAGTTTGAAATTTTGGAAATTCAACTGGATTAAATATTTAGTAAAAAAGGTTTTGTCGTCCCTTTTGGTCTAATCAAGTTTAAATCATTAAAACAGACATGAAGGAGTCCCCCATGATTGATTACATAAAAAGATACCAACACCAGAATTTGAGTTTCAAACTACACTCTCAAATCAGTTTCTCATATTATTAAATAAATATACATAAAAGAGAAAGAACTAAGCATACAAACTAGAGTAAGAACTAAGAAGAAAAAGAAAGTAAAAGGCAGAGTAATAAATAGATCTGTCTCTCACTAACATGAGTACATGACATATGATCATCTCCAGAAGAAGTCTTGAAGTGAGGCTTGCCAATAAAGAACAAGCATGAGCATGACCAAAACCCCAGCAAGTCCCCAAGAAGAGCTTCCAATTCTGAGCACCCATGAAGGCTCAGGACATGGAAGCAAAGATGAAGAAGAAGAAGAAGAAGAAGAAGAAGTGGTTCTAATGGCTATGATGAGGCCAGCAAGAAGCATAGGCAGAACAAAACCAGAGCTCCATTTTGAAGATTCTGTATAGTACTGATGATCATTGTTTGGCTTCTTCAAATTATACAATGGAGACAGAATCACTGCAGAAACTAGAGCTAACACCATGGCCAAAGATCTCTGAGATGAGCCTTGGTTGCCGCTTGAGTATGCATAAGGAGTAGTAGTAGAAGTGGCCATTGGTGAGAGCTCAGAAATCAGCAGCAGTTTTTGAGGAACTTGATGAAGATGATTGATGATCAAGATTGTAGTGTGGGGTGAGGAATTTATAGGGAGAAAAAAGTTGATGGAATCTGTGTGATTAAAAATAAAAGAAAACTTATTTGTAGTATCTATTTTTGTTCTACAACTATATTTTAGTCCCTAAATATTATATATATTGGTTGATCACTGGTTTTAGAGAAAATATACTATTTGGTTCTTGAATTTGTACCGAGTCAATGAATTAGTTCCTGAATAATCAAAATATACAACTTAGTCCATGAATTATTACAATCACCAACGATTTGGTCCTTAGAACAAATTTAGGGGTCAAAAAAATAAAAAAAGTTAGTACAATTTTAAGGATCAAAAAGTGTAAAATCAGTTCAAATTCAATGACCAAATCAATGACAATTGAAATATTTCAAGGACCAAGTCGTGTATTTCAATTATTTAAGGACTGATTCATTGACTCAGTGTAAATTTAAGGACCAAATAGTAAATTTTCTTTTGTTTTATTACAAATGTAAACAAAATTTTAAATAATTGATATTTGTAAAATAAAATTATTGATCATATGTACTGTATCTCTAATGTACTGGGACTAAATCATAATTTCAGAATAATTTTAAGCATTAGAAAATATATTTTGTCTAAAATACATAATTATTCAAAAGAAAGAAGTTATGGGATCTAGTTGGAATTGGGTGGCAAGAGAAAGAGATAGAAAGAGAGAAACGGCCGTCCAAAAAGTTAGAAGCTTAATCAAAGGAAAGTGATGATGAAAAAGTGAAAAAGGAGAATCAGTGGGAAGGAAGTAAGGTATAATGTTTTTATTTCTTTATTATGTGTTCATATGTGATTGGATTCAGCAAATCTAGCTAGCCACTAGCTGTAATCAATTTTTACTTTAATTTTCTTTCACTTTGGACTTCTTTTAACTTTGGATAGTAGCTGTATTCCAAATTCAAACTCACATACTTTCCATAGTAAAGAGGAAAAAAAAAGAAAAAAAAGAAAGGTAAAAATACTAATTTCGTCTCCAAGTTTTATATTAATTGTTAATTTTGTCTTTAATATTTAATATTTTGGTCAATTTTATTCTTTGACTAACATTTTTCAATCAATTAACAACGAACTGCATCTTGTTTTTCAATCTAAGTTTAGATTTGAGTTCTTTTTACTATCAATTTTACATTACATATCATTAGTCACGTAGATTCCGTCGTTAATATTTGGCTAAAGAAAGAGCAAATGATAAAATTGACAAAAATGTTAAACATTGGGTCAAAATTAACTATAAAAAAAGATTGGAGACGAAATTGATAGTTGATAAAAAATTTGAGGACAAAATTAGTACTTTTGCCAAAAAAAAGAGTTTATTAAAGAAATAAATTTGGAGTACTTTTTAATGTGTGTTTTTATTATAAATTATTATTATTATTATTGGTTGTTGCAAATTAATGCAGAAAAGTACTTATTTGGTATTGATGAATAATTTTTTTTTATCTAATTAAAATTATAAATAAAAAAAGTTAAATTAAACTCTGGAAGTGACCCATTCGATTGTTTACGATCAAATGAGTGAATTTGATCATATATAATATTATCGATATTATTTCATGTTTGAGTGCGATGAATTCAGAATTAAATTACTTTTATTAAGTCATTTGTTTATAAGAATTTTGATAACCGAGATCAAATTGAGTTCGAAAATAAGTTTGAAAGACAAAAATTAAAAATCACGAAAGATTAAGGGATCAATATGAAAAAAAAGAAACAAATTATACTCTACCCCAAATACATGGGACCAAAAGTGTAATTAAGCTTTTGTTATTTTATATAATACTTTTCGAGTTTTAACACACGGTGTTGTGGAAAAGATAAACAGCAATCTATTGTCGATGAGTCAGCTGGGCCACTTTTATTCTTTTCCTAAACTTTAGGTAAACTAAACACGTCTTCTTCTTTTTGTTAATTATTTATAGAGTAAGCTATCATTTATGTCCTAAATTATATAGCTGTTATATATTATTTTATTTTTCAAATTTTAAAATTTAATCTTAAAAAAATTATCATTTATTACAACCTAGGCACCTAGCTAATCTTTTTAATTACTGAATTGAATAAAATTATGATATTAATAAAGAGAATAATTTGTAATGATTCATTTATTTCTTTTAGGATTAAATCAATTATTTTTAAAAAATCATTAATTAAAATGCCAATAGGTGTATAATATAAGACTAAAATGCTTATTATGTGCTATTATTTATCAAAACACACAACCTGAGTCCTGAAATCTCTTCTTTTATATTTGCATGTAATGGATGTTTTCATCTATTTTTCTTTTACCCCACAAATTATAGAAATATTTTTAAAAAGTTCTATATAAGTATATATTCTTTTATCAAACTACCAAACCCACATATAGCAGTGTACACGGGCCGGCCGGGTTTCTGGTCGGCCCGAGACCCGGCCCGGTTCAGACCCGGGCTGGGTCACCGGGTCTGACCATGCCAAAAAAATATATTTTTTTTTGTTCATTCTATATATAATTTAACTTGTATATATTTAGGGATGGCAACGGATGGATATCCGGTGGTTTTGCCACTATCTGTATCCGTATCCGTTTATCCTATCCAATATCCGTACCCTATCCGTATCCGATAAATTAATATCCGTATCCGCACCCTATCCGACGGATACCCGAAATATCCGAAATATCCGAAAAATATGGATATAAGATAGGATATCCTATTTTATAAATTGGATATATCGGGTACCCGATATCCATTATCCGCCAACTAATATAATTAAATGAAATTATTATTTATTTACATTTTAAATTTATTTTTTAAAATAAAAAATTAAATATAAATAACTAAAATATGATTCTTTAAAAAATATATATGAATATAATTAATTAAATTTAAATATTTATATATAAAATGTTAAATTAAAAGTAAAATATAAAAATTAAATAAGTAATAGGATATCGGATATCGGATACCCTAAATATCCGTTCATTTCGGACGGATATAGGGTATCCGAGGGCAATATCCGTATCCGTCCAATATCCGAAAAAAATTTAATTTTCACTAT
>QANZ01031987.1:47429-62934 GCA_003254925.1 Chamaecrista fasciculata | reverse complement strand
TTTGGGGTTTTAGAGTTTTGGGTTTGGGATTTGGGGTTCTAGGGTTTGAGGTTTTAGAGTTGAAGGACTAAATTGAAATGTTTAGAAGAATTTTGGGACACTTTACGATTTTAGGATTTTAGGGTTTTAGGGTTTAGGGTTTAGGTTTTAGGGTTTGAAGATTAGGATTTTAGGATTTAGGGTTTAGGGTTTGGGGTTTAGGGTTTTTAATACTTTTAAGGACTAAACTGGAATGTTTGGAAGAGTTTTAATTTGGGACATTTTGCAATTTTATTTTGAGGATTTGGGACTAAAATGAATGAAGATGATGAAAAAGAGGGGAAATTGAGAATAATGAGATAAAAATATAACTCAGGGACCTATTTGAATTTTGAATGAAATATTTTTTTTATTATTAATGCTGATGTGGCACGCACAGTTGGCTTTTTTTTTCAGTTTTCCAACTGCTGACGTGGCACTTAACGTGCCACGTCAGCAGTTAACGGCTTCAGGGACCAATTTGACTAACGTTAGTAAAATTCGGGGACCTATTTGTCAATTTCCATAAATCAGGGACCAATCTGTCAGCGACCCAATAATCCGGGGACCAATTTGGGAGTTTACTCCTATCTATTATCTATTATGTATTATAATATCTAAAAGCAGACCTATGTAGCCTTGCCTGCAAATGTAGCCTTGCTTGCCAAATGTACATGGGGTGCTATTCGCAATAATGCCATGTGTACGTTTATTAAATGCAATGGATAGTCACGGCTCTAATGAGATACACTCAGTATCTCTCCAATGCTTGGTGTGGATCACAGCTTTATCAACGTGTGCAAGAGGTTAATGCACACGATTTCCAAAACCATCACAATGCCTTATTCTGTATATAGAAACTACGTCGATTGAGCCAATGATTTAGGCTATTAATTTTGATTCAATTCAGATTTTATATGCGTTAAGCACCTATACATGATTTACGCTTACATATGTCTCTCATTAATTGAGTTGGTCTGCATTACACTAATGGAATTCACTGATATCTGTTATATATCCATGATATCTTCGTGAAATGAACCCTTTGTGCATGATATTGAAGGGTTTGATTACATGATCAATGGATAATTACAGACAAACTTGACACGAATCTCGCATGCACTTTTGTGTTGAAACGTAAATGTGCTTAGATGTGGATTATATATAAACAAGAATTCTGATGTGATGTTCAACACCTCCCACTTACCACTACTGCATTATATAGAAAAAAATTATATTCAGTAAGTTGCTATGGCCAATAATTTTGATCGTGTGTTGTCCATTAGCCCAATGCGCACAAATTGGACTATAAAGGTCAAGGTTTTTCATATGTGGACGTTGCCTCCATATGGTCATGATGTCAAACCTGGTTCGGAAGGTAGCATGGAAATGGTGCTTTGTGATCGCAAGGTGATTACCACATTAATTAATTTGATATTATATTATAGTTTTGATTATAGTATCATATGTAGAAATCATATTACATATTATAATGTTTGGTATTATTATATTGTAGTTCGCCACTATTGGGGCCACAATAAAGTCACTTTTCATGAAGAAGTTTAAGAACTTATTGTCAGAATGAAACATTTACATCTTTTTACAATTCTCGGTGGGGTAGAACGGATGTTCATTATGTTCTATGCCACATGACTACAAGGCTATATTTCAATTCAGTACAAGAGTTGCTAAGTGCGAAGAGGATCATACTATTGATATGTATGGTATAAGACTAACTCCTCTGAGTGTGGTTATTTCTACACCTCCTGACAATAGAGCTTTAATAGGTCAGTCACATCGAGTTATTTACGTCAGGTTGCACAATGTGTTTCTTATTACACACACTTTAGCAACTAATGTTGTACCATACATATTGCTGAATGTATTGTATAGATGTAATTGGGAAGCTATGTGGTGTCTCAGAGGTATCGGATGCTGGTATTTCTGGTTCGTTTGGCAAAAGAATTTCACTGGACATTGAAGATGCTGAGTAAGCATATATAATATACACTAATGTAATGTTGCATATTCGTATTGATCATTTTATATTCTAATTTAAACATTTTTATTGTGCAACTTAACTATATATAGGAGGAACAGGGTCTCGGTTACTTTGTTGGGGATGTTATGTTGAGCAGATACAAACATTTATGTCTGCATACAAAAGAAAGAGTCATTATTATAATTATTCAGTGGTGCCGAGTTAAAGAATTCAATAATACTCCTCATATTGCGAATTCGATGTATGTAACCCAAGTCCTGATCAATGCTGATATATCTGAGACATCATTTTTCAGTTGCACTCAATCACGATGATAATCAGCATCCCGCAAATGCTCCTTTGTCGTCTCCAACGACACCTAAAGCTATAGAGGAACCTTTTATCGGCACGCCAGTTGTTCCTTTGGATGAATTATATAGGGCAGTTGATAAAAGTACATATTGTATAATTGCTTCAGTATTGAAAGTTAATACGGAGAGGGGTTCGTGGTATGAGTCCTGTAGGAAATGTGCAAAAAGCGTTACACCTGATGGACTTGGATATTCTTATGTGAAGTGTGAAGTTTTGATTCCTAGTTGCAGATAAGGTATAGAATATATCAATTTACATGTATTTGTACAAATGTGACATTAAGTATATGGTATACGTCCAAAAAATAATAATACCCAACTAAATATACGATGTCTCATTTTATGTGCAGGTACAAACTACAACTGATGGTTATAGATGACTTAGGGATTACTATGCTCACTCTGTTTGACAGAGACTGTGCTAAATATATTGGTGTGTCAGCCGAGAAGCTCCGCAAGTCTGTTAGACAGGTTGTTCATCATGATTATTTATTAATATATTTTTCAAATCATATTGAATTATTAATTATAATATCATGTCGCATATATAATGTTACTATACTTCACTTTATGTAGTCGGAGGATGAACCATCGCCTACACCAGATAAGTTTGATAAATTCTTGGGGAAGAAGTTCATTTTCAAGGTTATGGTGTGTCTGTACGAGAACACGATGAATCCATCTTTCACTATTATGAAATTGTCAGATGATGATACGACGGTTAATTGATTTGCATCTCTCTTCTCGTTATTCGTTATGATGAATTTAATTTCATTATTTTTAGTTTGGTCTTGCAGGTTATATTTATGATATCTGTAACTGTTATGTTTTTTTACCCTTCAAAATATGCAGGAGTCCAATGTTTTATCATACGAGCCATCTGACGTTGGAAATCAGACTGTGAGTGATTTTATAGTGTTATATGAATAGTAGTATACTTATCCATTAGTTTGTTAGATTAAAAAAAATATTCGTTTTATAATGTTGTGATTGTCGTCATGTATATTGACTATAGCATATAATTTTAATCTGTTCCATTAATGTTATATGACAGTCTGATTTAGTTGATGATCTCGTGAAGACACCTGATACAATGAAGTCCAGTGTTGTCAATGCTTTGGGTAAGTCGACCCTGTTCACTGATTTGACTATTTCCCTGGACGATTATGCAAAGTCATCATCCAAGAGAGGTTCATCTAAGGAATGCCAGAATTCACCCCAGAGCAACAATATGTCTGTTATGTCTCAACTTCCCATGAAGAAGATCAAGATAGAGAAGGAGTATTGCTGATTTGTAATTTTGGTGTAAGAATTTAGCTATTTTATGTTTGGTGTGACGTATTTGGTTGGTGTTTGACTCAGTTTGTGTTTGTCATTTTTTTTTATTTGGACATGTTTGTCAACAATGAGATTGTGATTTGAATAAGTCTATATATTGGTGGTTCGTGAACCATTATTATAATAGACATTCGTTTAGTTAATAATATTGATTGCGTAATATTACTGTAGCCACACTTGGTTTGAGGTGATGATCTATTTTTTATATTTTAGTTTTTAAATCTACAATTGACATTAAAAATAGAAGTAAAATACTATATAAAGATTGAATCATTGCGACTATCTAATATTAAAACACCATTTCAGATTCACACAACACATTAATTCAATTAATCAGAATTGTTTCTGATAAAAGAAAGGTGCACTGTATTTTATTTTGATACAACCTATTATAAAATTTGTGCACGTATAATATATTGGATATTTTTTTAAATGAAGATTTTTTTATTACTCTATGATATTGAATTTCTTTTATTTATCTATATCAATTAACCCATTGCTTTGATTTTATACGTTTCAAGCTAATCTCCCATTGACAAAATGCATTGCTGAATTCGTAAACTATTTGGTTGGAATTCAGAAAGGGAAAATATAATTTTATTCACATATATTAAAATAGCACATCAAATATATTAATGTCACACAATTCTATTATAGGAAACAACTCATTAGACTTTTATGAGCAATAATAGACACATTAATTAAATTTCAAACAAATTGATAAAAAAAGTCATTAATATTTAAAAATTTCAAACATGATGATAACAAATTTCAAACATTTGGAGGAGTACACATTCAAAAAATCATTCAATAAAATCACTGTACAATTAATCAGTTATATATGTTCATATTCAGAATAGACACATTGATATTATACAAGCATAATCTCACATTGATAAAATTATTCTACAAATTATAATACATTACGTATCTCTTAAATAGCATATTGATTTTCGAAAATAAATTACATTTAATGTAACTTATAAATCCAAAATAATATATTGAATATTCGTTTTCTGTTCAAATTAATATATTAGCATTCAAAACTACACATACAAAAACTGGTACTTATTCATATAGATAATAGTACATTGTATCATTTTAATTGTATTCAAACAAAAATGTGGTATTATATTCGATGAGATCAAAAAAAGAAATATAGTAAGACAAATTAATGTGTAAAATATGATTAAGTCAAGAGGAAAAATAGGAGTGAATCATTCAGCATTCCAATATTCATTAAATCATTTAGTTTCAAATCAATTAGTTTCAATGCAAATCATAACTGCAAAATCATATATTATATATTCACAATCTTTCCAAATTATTTCACAATCATGCATATAATATATTGGAAATCAAACATTACATTTATTTTGCAGGAGGTTATTTTGATGACTCCACTGATATTTAATTTCTTTTATTTTTTGATATCAATTAACCCATTGCTTTGATTTTAAACGTTTCAAGTTTATCTTCCATAACCGTAATACATTGCTGAATTCGTAAAATATTTGCTTGGGATTCGAAAAGGGAAATCATAATTTTGTTTGCATCTATCAAAATAATAAATGAAATATATTAATGTCACACAATTCCATTATAGGTAACAACTTGTTAGACTTTTATGAGAAAATAGATATAATGTAATTTGTAAAGCCAAAATAATATATTGACTATTCGTTTTCTGTTCAAATTAATCTATTGGCACTCAAATGTATACATACAAAAACTGATACCTATCCATATAGATAGTATTACATTGTATTATTTTAATTGCATTCAAACTAAAAGGTGGTATTATATTAGATGAGATCTAATATAAATATGAATATTAATTATCCTGATTCGCTACATATTCAATAAACAACATGTTATAATATAAATTGTGGAGCTTCCAATGCTATTATCGCATAATATTACACACAATAGTCAGATTAACGTTTAATCATTAATTTTATTATTTCTTTGGAGTCTAGTTGAACAATGGTCAAGCAGAAGCAGTTCACCAGTGGTTCTGGTATATCACCTACAATTATGCGTCGTATATTGTGCAAGTTTGATCCTGATGAAATACTTGATCTGCATTTTGTTTCAAAGACTTGAAATGACAGCAATAACGACCCCGTGTTCATCAATTACCACAAGCAAGAGTACCATGTGTGTGTTTGTTTGCGACTGTTCCATTCTTAACTACGTGTTTGAACAAATTTAAGGAATTTCAACAAATAGTTATATTAACGTTGTCTACACATTTTTTTCGAAGTGTCGTTTGATGATGGAGTACATGTGCCAAAAGACGTTTGATGAGAAGCCAATCGAGTCGAATCCGGACGGGTTCGAGACACCCCCATGTAGCATAGATCATCGCGGAAGTTCAAGCGTCGTGTGCAAGAAAACAGAAGAATAGGACATCTGTTAAAGATAATCTTGATTACGCATGTTGTTTATTTCAAACTAGTTTTTTATTCTTATTAAATAAAAGATCGTAGTATCAATATGTTGAGTAGTATTTGGATCAAAATCAATATTGTGTAATAAAAATGGATAACATGTGAATTGCTCAGTTTGGTAAAATCATATTAATAATCATCTTATCCTTTTACAAATGGTTAATATTGTTATGTTCGATAACAATTAACTTACAAAATTATATTAATCAATTACATATAACATCAACTTTCAAAAAATCATCTCATATGTATGGTCTAATGACAACCCAACTAAATATCATTTATCTATATTTATACGACAATATTATCATATATGTGTATAGATCAGGTATGAGGTGTTGCAAGATTTAAACTGAAATAATTAATAATATATACAATAGATGTTATATCCATTGAGTATGTATTGTTTTACCAAAATCTTAAACCGTGTATATGCTGATTAATTCGGGTATAGTCTCAACCACTATACGGTGGTTATATATATATATTACTTCAGTGTATATGGTATAGTTCATTTAATAACAATACACTATTGCTCCCAAATCCCATAACAAAATTAGTCACTGTGCTCATTTAGATTGTAGTGTGTACGAGTGAGATTTGATATTTGTCGTTTATATACTGTTCATCAAATATGTAATTGAAGACGTAGCATCATGATGTTAAGTTTTACAGAAATAAGGTCATTCTAAAATTGTTATGTTAAATTTAACAAAATTATATCATGGATTTTCACACTCTCATGGTTCTAATTTATGGTCGTTCTGCTTTTTGTTTCTTCATTTATTAGAATGGTTATATATATACCAATCTGGACTGGCGGAGCAGTTTATTTGAGAATGTATCACGCATGGTCATACGTAGAAAGGAAACAATATTCTATTTTTAGTATCGAATTTAGAAGATTTTTTTACAAAATTGAACATTCAGCTCATGCATCTGTCGGTAACAGTAGTTACTTTTTGTCTTATAGGCGTCTCTACGTGAATTACTAGTTCGTTGGAGAAATATAAAGATCATATTAGTATTTTCCATTATGTATTTTAGTACGTCAATGCTTAGTCTGAATATGGAACAATAATACATGGAATATAAACTTATTGTTGCAACCCAATAATTCCACTATTCTTATACCGTCAATACCTAATTATATTGGACTTTACACGGAAAATTGAATTTTGGTGTTGTATAACGTTATTGGAGTAAATTAGCCCTAACATATTTTAGTGCTTCATGTATATTCTTGGAAAAAACCAAGCTCGTTGTGGGTATTATTGAATATTCACATATTACAGTTAAATATAGAATTGAAATGTTTTTGTTTACATAATAAAAGTATATGTGATACCTGTTATATATGTTGTGCATATTAAAGGTTTTTGTTATACATATAATTAAAATTGGTCATTTGTTTTGGATTATCAATATACCTATGTTGAGGTGGTCAGAATTTAAAGGTTTTTATTGTAGTTATCCAATAAGGTCCGATGTGATGTGTATAGAACACTAAGGTAAGATGATGTTATTATTTGTTATTTATTATCACATGATTACTTGCTTACACCTATCAACAACAAATCATTAGAGTTATTATAAATAATTCATTTATTTATTTGAATGCATTAATGGATAGACATATATGTATTAATATATATGAGTTATCAGAAGTTTAGATTTACCGCTTTATATATGCAAGTATTCCAATTCACCTTTTCATTTCCCGCCATTGGCAAAGTTCAATTTGCTTTAGAAATTTTGAGCTAAACACCAATAGATGTTGGTAATGTGTAGTCCAAATTATCATGATTCTATAAATAGTTGTAGCCTTCACTATTCAATCAACGAATATAATACCACAAACACACACATATATTTATGTATTGTTTGCTTCTAAACTAGCGCAGTTGCTTATGGATAATTTCAATAGGTATTCATTTTACAAGGAAACTAGGAGAAATCGTATGAATGTTTTTAGAATCAAGAAATCTATGACTGCAGTTTCTAGTGAATTTACTTCAAATATCTTATGTCATTTTTATGTATATATATTCTTAATAACCTCTATAGATGTATGACTTGTGTTACTATTTCTACATATCATATTGTGTATCTCAGAGCAGAAATGTTAGGAGACATATCGACAACACACATAAATTTGGTTTTACTGGTTGCAGTTCAAGCAATGGTTATAGTTCTACATAATTTTTATAATAATATTCATATGGTAAATTATCTATATTCATGCACTTTATATTGATATATTTACTTATAAGTGACATCACAATACATAAACTATTATGACGATTCATACAGCTAACGTATAGGCCCAACAATCACATGTTGTTGGATATGAAGCATCACCCCTTTCTGACATTACCAATTCAAGCTGTACGTATATATAATTCGCTTCAAAGTGGTTTTTGTAAGTGATTTGTCACTACAACATAATTGTACATATTGTAGGTAACTTGGTAAATATATTTCTATATAAATTACATTTTACATCTTAACTATTTTTTACAATATTGTATAAACTACATGTTAAATATGTACTCAGACACAAGTAATTTAATATGAATTTTATGTTTACAGGCAAATCACGGACCCGTCGCAATGCAGATGCTGGTCATAGCCCACTCACGTTTCTTGGCGTTAACAGTTATAGATTTTTTGCATGTCAAACTGTATTTTAAAAATTTCTTTTAAAATTTGACATTAATTATAGGTAAAATTAAACCAGTGCACACATCAGTTTAATATTTACAAATGATAAATTTGTTTAGGACAAAAGAAATTAAGTTTGAATTGACCAAGATGTGTAACAAAGTATTTATGATATTCGATTATGTGTTTAGATCAGCAAGTGTCGATACAATTTATGTCTCACCATCTCAACCTCAGCGGGATCAAAACTTTACATCTTGGCTCACCAGGTATTTCCAATGACATATTCCATCAAAACACATGCTTAATTTTTTCAGGTAGTTATTGTGTATTCATACTAACTCCTTAATTTGATGATTGAGTAGTGTTTAGTAGGTTGTTGTATGGTCATGACTCATGATACATGTCATTTTATCAGATATATTGACGTTAATTTGCAGAAGTTTACATCCATTGGATATGATATAATGCAATTTATTAAATGATTAATTTGTACAGGTCATTCATTGTTTACTGCAGCAAGTGAGCCTTGGAATCATTATTACCATGTTGGACCACCAAGAAGTATGCAAGAGAGAATTCAATGTAATATTCTCTTTTATGGAGAAAAATAATATAGATCAAGTTGATTATATAGTCGGTATATTGGAACAGTTATTTAAATGGTGTGTAATTTGTACAGGCTTAACACCAATCAACAAAAATCAACTCAGCCCCAATGCACATTCCAATGGATCAGCGTGTACAGTTACAAAAGGTACGGCATATATGTAAATTATGAAATTCCATTGTCACTTACACTTATTAATGCTTTAATGTAGGGGTACTTAGAAGAGAATACAGTTACAGGACACCTTATAAAATTGCAGTAATGTATAAAATGTAACACAATCAGCATATATTAATGTGACGTTTATACTGATGATATACTAATTAATAACTTTCAGTTAAAAAACATCAACTAACAATTGATAATTGTAATAACATTTTATAAAAGTCATAAATACAAACCAATATCAGACTGATCTTCCTCAATGGTACGACCAGCAAGGTCACAATTAAGAACTTCTAATTCCTCTGCACTTAGTGTTGGTGGGTCTTCCTCAAATATCCAATTAGCCATTTCCTCAAAATCTTCCAAACTAATAGGATCATAAGCCTTATTTCTTGAATGATTCCTATAGGTATTTATAAATCCATATTATTCATTTTTGTAAGAAAAAACAAATATCAACAATAATAATCACACAAATATTAAAGGATACCTTTTTTGTAGCCTTAAATTGTAATGGAAAAATACAAGATCAGTAAGCCTTTGATGTTGTAATATATTCCTCACTTTAGAATGAATATGCTGAAGCACACTCCAGTTCCTCTCACAGCTAGAAGAACTACATGTCTGACTTAAAACTCGGACGACAATATTTTGTAAGTTTTGTACACCAGTTCCATACAATTGCCACCACTCATCTAAAAAACTAAAACACATTAATAAAGCATTTAACTAAGCAAATAAAATTATAAAGCAATCAAATACATTACCTGACATTTGTGTGTTACGACTATTTATAGCAAGTCTTCTCCCGAAATCTCCTTTTGCTCTTTTAAAGTCTACAATCTCTACAGTTAAGCTATCTTGCAATACTTGATCATTGCCATAGTATTTATCAACCACATCTAAAACACCAGCGAGGGTATTCTTTAGCCTTCCCTTCTCGTTTTCATCAAATTGATAAGATGGATTAAACCAAAAACCAGCTGCATGGATATTTTTATTGAGTTGTTTATCCCAACGCCTATCAATGATTGCCAAGTAAGACTCTATTATCCTTTTCCTTCGCTGAAATCTCTTGATCATTTCTTCTCTTGCTTTATGAAAGGCTGCATACAAGAAACCATGTTAGGTTTATCTTCACTATCAACCATGGGCAATACCTGAATGAGTGGATCAGTAAACTTCACAATTGTAGCACACTCTTTCCAAAAACCAAAATCTAAGACATCTTCCACGAATTTCTTAGATTTGTTATCCTTAGCATATGTTGAGATCGTCCATTCTCTACATGTAACCAAGGTTGTTAAAATCCCGATTTAGCTCTTAAATTCGCTAAAATCACAATTTTACCCCCTAAAAACGAGCCAAATCACAAGTAAAATCGCCGAAGGGGTAAAATCAAGTCAAACTCGGTCAAAATAGCGAGTCTGACCGAGTTAGCGAGTTTGACTCGGTCTGGTTGGTTTTTTGTGGCAAAGACCGGTCCAAAAAAAACCTTGTGAGCCCAATAGAAAGCCCAAAAAATAAACCATGTGGGTAAAAAGTAAAATTGTGCCAAAAAAAAGGGTAAAAAGTAAAATCCCTAATTATCGTCTTTTTCGTGCTTCCTATTCTCGCGGTTGGAGCTTCGACGACGATGACGACCAGCGACCCACGACGTCCGACGTTGATTGTGAGTCTTCGACGACCGGCGCTGCAGCTTCTTCATTGTTCGACTTCGATAGTTCCAGTTAGTTTTGCTTCCACTTTCCAATCCCTAATTCATCTTGATTTCGGACTGATTTGCTAGTTGCTACTTGATTTTTCTTGTGTTCTCTATGATTTGGTTCTTGTATTCTTGTGTTCATAGTTGTATACTTGTATTCTCTATGTTCAGTTCACAGTTTGTTTTTTGCTTGACGACATTGACAACTTATATTGATGAATGATGAATGTTGATGTGAACTGTGATTTTTTGAAGATTAAAATTGATAAATGTTGATGTGAAGATTAAAATTGATGAATGTTGAAGTGAAATGTATTGACCTTCTTTTAGTGTGTTTATAATAATAATATATTATAATTAGACCAATTAATATGCTAAGGGTTGCACCAAGGTGTGGTGAAATAAAGTGGATAAAATAGATTAATTAGCATTTATTTATTATACTTTATAAATATGTGCTACTTAATGGTTTATTTAGTGTTTCAGATATCCAAACAGGGCCAAACCAAGAGGGAAATATTAGGACATTCGAGAAGATCACGTTCAGCACAAGATACTCTTGTGCCGTTGGATGAGCCTCCGGCGCAAGGGAGGTAAATCCCGCGGCGCAAGTATCTGAGTGAGATATGACGTCAGCAAATATCTTCAGCGCTATATTACGTTGTGCCGTCACTTTGAGCCAACGGCCCAAGTGGGAAATCTCGTGGCGCAGAATATTCAAGAGCGCGAACATATAATTTGGACGGCTAAGATTCAAGATACGAAGATATAATTGAAATATCGCAGATATTTCGGTGCGCTTTCGTGTTGGGCCGTCGGCGCAAGTAACGACCCAGGCGCAAATAATTTCCTTGACTTGTGGACCAAGCACACTACTCAGTAGTATAAATAGAGGTCATCATTCTACGCTCAAAGCACTGAAATCGACCAATTCACAACGCACAACTCAATTTAGTATAGTTTAGAATAGTTCTCTGCCTAGAGTATGCGTATCTAAATAGGTAGATACTTGAGGAATACCTCAAGGATATGACTTGAGTTCATCCCATATTCATTGTAGAGATCAGATGTTGATGTTGCATTGATGAGGTATGATCAACTCCTTCAAAGGTAATTGTTGAATTTGTTTATACATTAGATTCTTAGGTCAATGCTTTATTAGAAATGAAACCTTGATATTCCTGGAGTTTGTCTCTTTCATGATTAATAAAGTTAGCTCTTTTTGTGTTTGCTAAAGAGTGTTCTATCTATCTTAAAATTATAATTAGGATTGTTCTTTGTTTGTTTATTGTTCCGATGTGGCAATAATATAGATTGTCCCGAAGAGCTTGACAAATTACTCATACCTAGTTGGGATGAGTGATCGATCTTAATCTTATGTTCTCTACCGTTGTTTTATTGGTTGTGTTTAAGTATGAATACATCATTTAACTTGGTTAAGTGGATGTGTTGGGAAATTATAGAGCGAGCGCAGCGGAAAAGGTAAAAAAAAATTAAAATTTTTACATAACCCTATAATTTCCTTCCAGGATCCACTAGCTGTGTTTATACTAGAAAAGGAAAGATGTATACCTAATCAGACGGTAGCTTTAAACTCGCGAATCCTAGAAGCCCACGAACTCGTGTTCTTCCTCTGCCGGTGATCCACACGAACAGTTTGGCAGACACCCAGGTGCTAGCCTACAAACTCTTCTCCAAGAGAATGCGGGAACCAATCTACAATCTTGGATTCAAGAACACTTCTTGCATCCCCAAGAATATGTGGCGCACAAAATCAAGAACAAGTTTCTTGATCATACACAAGCCCTAAACTATTTAGGGTTTAGTCGAGTCTCACTTTCTCTCTCTAGGAAAGTCGAGTTTCTCACTCTCTCTAGGCTATGCGTTTTTCTCTCTCACATACACATGCAAGTCGACTTTGGTGTGTGGCTTTATATAGAGTCTCATCCCTAACTCATGAAAATAGGGAATTGATAATCAGAAAATAGGGGTTCCCCAAATCTTAATTATAATATTACACTAATATTATAATTCAGAATTAAAAGGCAATTTAAATTTAAATTTCAAGATCAAATCTTAAAAACTAAATCTTGAATGCCCAATCCCCATTGGTCAAGAGGATTTGAATTCTTAAAAATATTACATTAATATCTTAATTTGAAATTCAAAATGCAATCTTGAGATCCAAAATGCAAGATCAAATCTTGCCCCTTGGATCCAAGCCATGCGCCATCCTCTTATCAATTTTAAAAGAATTTAATAAATAAGATAACAACCCTAACTCTTAGAAAATTATCATAATCTTATTAATATCTCTAACAAATTGAATTAAAATATTACCCTAATATCTTAATTCAAATTTGAATCTTGAATTCAAATTCCCTAACAATTTTGAATTAAAATATTACTCTAATATCTTAATTCCAATTTGAATCTTGAAATCAAAATCAAATCTTGAATTCAAATTCAAATCTTGATTTGAATTAACAAAACATTTTTATTAATTAAAATCAAGAAAGAGGCGCCACCCTCTCTCTCTTGTCATCCAATATTAAAGAATTTAATAAATCAATAATCCCCTAACTTTTAGGAAGCTTATTCAATTTATTATTCCCTAATATTTTAAACAAGAATTCAATTGTAAATAGATTAATCAAATTAACTATTTAACAATTAATATATTTAAACTTGTCTAACAAATTTAAATATCACAAATGTAGATTTTATTTAAGACAAGACTTCATGTCTCAGACATTCAACTATGTCTTAAATTGTGTCACTAAAGTGACTCACGAATTAAACCCTAATTCGTGTCCCATTATGGTATCTTGATCCTGCTCGTGTGTGACCCAGCAGGCCTCACGTGAAGTTGGCAGCAAGCCATCTCTATGACTCATAAGTCGAGAGCGAACTCTAGCAAGCCATCACGACTACCCAAAACACGTGAGTTATCGTTCTAATGCCAACGACTTAACCTTAGTACCACCTTGTCATAATCCCTATTGTCACACGATATTTTGGTCATGGATAAGGCACGAGAAAGTCATCCTTAATCCAAACCATAACTTTCTCGATTCCTTGAGTTAGTCCCATTACCCTGTGTGGCCACACATTCCTTGGACAGACTCATCGATGGCGCCAGTTAAATATCTCTCAACTTAATGAGGGACAAAATTCCTTCTTGGTCAACCACATTCCTCAGCACGGTAAACAACCAAACCCGTACCTAGCCTGTATGGCTACCCTGTTACGGGCAACGTTGGACTAGGCCAAAGTTCGACATCTACAACGCCGGAATAGTCAAGACCTCAAGTCTAAGGGCATCGTGACAGGTGTACAGGAGAGGCTAGCTCATGACTAAACCCATGCAGGACTCTCCTGTTGGGAAATCACGGCCCAAAATGCGCAGCGGAAGCAAAATAAAAAAAATAAAATTAAACCTTTAAATGGCGCAAGGACCAAAAATGATTTCCCAACGAATCCGCTAGTAGAATTTAAACCGGTGAAGGATAAAGTTATACCTCAAGGTTTCAATCGGTCCGGTTGAACGGTGCGTTTCTGAGAAGTCCACTTGAAGCGTCCTTCCTCCACCAGTAATCCACACGAGCAGTTTGTTGGCACCAAGGTGCTATCCTTCTGTTCTTTTCTCCAAAAGAACAAGGGAACTCGATCTACGGCTCTTAAAATTCAAGAACAATTCTTGAACTTAAAAGGATGGTGGCGCAAGAAACAAGAACACCTTCTTGTTTTTCTCTCAAAAACCCTAGCTATGGGACAACTTAATTTCTCTCACACTCTTGGAGAAGATGAAGTTTCTCTCTCTAGGTTTTTGAGCTAGGCGACTTTCTCTCTTGTCTCACAAGAAGAAAACAAAATTTCACCAATGTCAATTAGGTTACCAAGTCGACTTGCCTTGGCCTTTTATAGTGTTGGGGAATTTTGATAATTATAATTAGGGAATCCCTAAATTATAGGATTATCAAATTATAAAATTATAAGATTACAATAATATTATAATTTTAGGACTTGAATTCTTCATTAAAATATTACCTTAATATCTTAATTGAATTCAAAATGCAATCTTCTGAGAATCAAATGGAAAATCAAATCTTCCCTTGGACCCACATAAGCAATGCGCCATCCTTCCCCATTTTTCTTTGGAATTTTATAAATCAAAAACATTCCTAACTCTTAGGAAGT
>QANZ01031987.1:16417-46716 GCA_003254925.1 Chamaecrista fasciculata | reverse complement strand
GGGTCAGTCCAGCAACTTGTAACCCCTTACATAATTGCACCATGACTCTCGTAAAGCATCTAGTGCATGTATCTCCATACACCGAGGTCATGCTGGTCTTAGTTCATTTTCGCTCCCACGAGAATAATCGACCAGGGACGGATTTAGATTAATTATCTCATAATTAATCAAGGACGCTATCATAGTAAACATGCTAATAATATGATAACAACATAATTTATCTCCATAAATTAATCAATATGTTCAAAACATATACATAAAATGATTAGCCCTAGGGCACAATCTCCAACAGTTGCTCTTTCCAAAAATATCAACCACACGTCGCATCCCTAGGGAACCTCGTCTATCGATACCTCGGTGGCTCCTATCCTACCGAAAATAGTCAAAGGGTACTCACTTCATTCTCCAAAATTCACTCAACCCCAGCGGTCCGTCTACTTCATAGAATAATTGATTCTCGATTTATCCCAAGTCCACCCGACGGGCGTATGTCAATGGACCAAGGTCTCTTGGCCTATTGTATCCTACAAAGTTAACCCGTGAACTTCGGAAAAATCATCCACGAACAGCTACGACTATGCCTAGGAAAGGAAAAGCTAACCACGCTCTACTTTCCTCGTACCATATGCTACTTAGCTGCTCTTGCGGACATACCATGGCTAGAGGGAGATGGACCAATCCCCGATGCTTGTATCTTGGAACTTAGGGAAGTCGTGCCACTTCATAGGACACGATTTATACCGCCAGCTCCTCAAGAAGTTTGTATTGCAGTATGACTAGTGGCTAGTATCGAGACTCAATTGAGCAAGAAACCACGAACTGACTCTGATGACGACTCTGTAAGTACTTCATCCACACAGAGTGGCATGACACCACGAAGCCCTTCTCTGTTGCGTGAAGTCACCAACATTCGGACTTTGCTCAAAGAACTCTTGGATCTCGTCAAAAGCATAAAACATCTACAAAATCTAGAACACGATAGGGAATAGTCCAAGATTAGTTTCTGCATTATTTGCTTTCTAGGATTAGTTTGCATTTTTCAATTCTGTCATTTATGGATCATTTTGTCTTTTACTTTTCTGTCTTTTATTATTTGTTAACAATTTACATTTGAATTCTCATGAATAAAATATCTATTTGGACTTTTATTATTTTCTTGATCTCAAGTCATTTTATATTTATAAATAAATATATATATATATATATTTCTAAACCCATAAAAAAAAACAAAAACAAATATAAAAATAGTAAAAATCGAAAAAAAAATAACAAATATGTTTTCAATAAATAATATGATGATATTTCCTACATTTTAAAATTCCTCTTATCTTTCCTTTCTACATTGAGGACAATGTGTTCTTCTAAGTGTGGGGGAGAGAGGAGTAATTCACACTTTAACCTAGTTCTTTACTCCTATTTAATTCTAACATTGGGGACAATGTTATGTTTTAAGTGTGGGGGAGAGGTTTAAGTTAAAGTAACTTATATTTTGGTTCACCCAAAAACATTTTAATCTAAAACATTTTATAAACTTTAATTATAAAAATTTTATTTTCCTATTTTTAGTGCCTGATTTAAATTTACTTCACTTATTATTTTTCACTTTTTTGAGTAGAATTCGAATTAGTCGAATTTTTAATATGTTTAGAGTATTGAGTGAATAATTCTATATTCATGATAAGAGTTTAGTCTTAGTTATTTTCTATAGCCTTTGAATAATCTAAATAATTTTCAAGGTTTAGTAGTGTTGTTTGATTTTTATAGACCAATTTGAGAGAAACCCAGCCTAGTTGAAAGATTAAGCCTATATATAATACAAAATACAATATATGATATAGAGAGATTAGTCTCTTAGCTTTGTTTTCTCTAGAACTTGTCTTAATTCTTGGTTAAAGCTTATTAAATTTAATGATTGTTAATATGATAGAGGCATTTGTTTCTTCAACCCTTTTATCCCAAACACTAGCCAGTTACCAAATATATTCTTTGTTAGCCCCTTTGAGCCTATACACTAAGGTGTACTTATAAACTTTCTCGTAGAGATGGACTTTTCAATTTAATCCTCAAAGGTGAATTTAGCTAGCAAAGTTATTAGAAAAAAAATATAGAAGATCTCAACAAAAAGAAAAAAAATATATATAAGTCGAGCAAACAAAAGTATCTTTGAGAAAGCTCAAATAATCAAAGTATTATCATAAGAGCCTATCAAGAGAAAAGACTGACCAGTCAAAAGAGTAGAGTCCTGTGCCAAATGACTCAAATTAGCCTTATTGTAAGCTAGCTACTTTCTTCGAATAAAAGGAGTTGAATTGTTAAGAAAAACTTGAAAAGGAATTTTATAAGTAAAACATCGATTTCCTTTCTTTTCTCCCTATATTTCTTTCCATATATATTAGCCTTTCCCATACATTACAACCCTATTAAAATCCTCTTGATTAAGAATCATTATTTCATCAAAAGTGGAGACTTTGAGAATTTCTACAAGCTTATGGTAGGAACTTAGTCTAAGACATGACTAGAGAGAAATGATACCCAATTAATAAGGAGAGTGATACACTTATGGAATTGGTCTTATGAAAATTGAACTACGCTACTTTACTTGGTTACTTGCTTAGTGAGTTCTTTAGCTATAGGTTGTGATTATGTGCTAGCCTTGAATCATGAACTTAGGAAAGTTCCTTGATTCTTTGGCATATTCTTTATTCTTCTACTTCGTACCTTTGCTTAGGAGTGCAAAGTCTTAAGTGTGGGGGATTTGATCAGCCCAAAAGTGAACAAGTTATTTGGCCTTCTTTTGGTATGATTATAATAATAATATATTAGAATTAGACCAATTAATATGCTAAGGGCAACACTAAGGTATGGTGGAATAAAGTGGATAAAATAAGTTAATTAGCGTTATTTATTGTATTTTATAAATAGGTGCTACTTAATGGTTTATTCAGTGTTTCAGATATCCAAACAGGGCCAAACCAAGAAGAAAATATCAGAATATTCTAGAAGATCGCGTTGAGCAAAGAATGTCTCTGCGCCGCCGCGTGAGCCGCCGGCGCAAACACAGAATTTACACGGCTCAGGAATATTCTGGAATATGACGTCAGCAGATAAGCTTCTGAAGACTTTGGATCTGCGCCGCCTCTTTGAGCCAGCGGCTCAAATAGGAAATCTCGCGGCTCAAAATATTCGAAGCAGTAGAGTATGTTTTGCACGGCCACGATTCAAGATATGAAGATATATTCGAGATAACGCAGATATTTCGCTGCGTCGTCGATTTGACCCAACGGCTCAGATGCAATCTTCTTCTCCTTGACTTGCGGATCAAGCACACTACTCCACACTATAAATAGAGGTCGTCATTCCATGCTCAAAGCACCGAAATCCAGAAATCAGTTCTCCAATTCTCTCTTAGTTTAGGCTAGTTCTCATCTTAGAGTATGAGTTCACCATGTTTCGTTATTAAGTCCAGATGTTGATGTTGCATTTATGAGGTATGATTAACTCTTTCAAGTGTACTTGTTAAAGTTTTTTATATATAAGTAGTAGATCATATTTTGTTAAAGTAATGGGACCTTGGCATTCCCGGAGTCTGCCTCTCTCACGATTAATGAAGTAGCCCTTTAGGGTTTGCTAAAGGGTGGTTTACAATATCTTGTTTGCATATTAGGAGTGCCATATATATATATATATATACACATTTGTTTATTGTTCCGATGTGACAATAATATAGATTGTCCCGAAGAGCTTTGGCAAATAGCTCATGAATCCAGTCTTGGGTGAGTTACCAATCCTAATTTGTATCCTCTCTATTGCTTGATTGATTGTGTTTATAGTTTAAATGCATGTTCTCACATAGAAAAGTAATTGCATATTTATTATCTAATCTTTATAATGAATGAACTATGATAGTCCATCAATAGGGTTTTCTCTCAAGTATTGTTTTGACTCATTAAGATCTATTAAATCGTGACAACCCTCAAGAATAGAAGTTATAGCCTTCGTCACAATTCTTCTTACCTCATCACATTGAGTTCCGCGAGAGTTCGACCTTGGGTGTGCATTTATACTATATCTTTAATAAATATAATAATACTTGCAAGGCTCGAGTATTATTAATTTGACGTGTTTGACACCTTACGACGGGTGTCCGCATCAGTCCATGTGGTTTAAAAAGTGGCAAATAAGGGCATGTGGTTTGTTCCGTTAACAAAAAGGGTCCTGAGGTATATTTTCATCCAAAATTTGATGGAAATCTTGGCTAAAATATTATTTTAAGACCCTAACTGTTAATTTTTAGGGTAAATTACACTTTGGTACCCTGTGGTTTGACCCTATTTCATTTTGGTACCCTGTGGTTTGAAACTTGACACTTTGGTACCCTGTGGTATTCTCCTTTAATACTTTGGTACCCTTTGGAGCTATTTTGTAATTTTATCAATAATAAATTTTGCAAAAATTACATATTGACCCCTAAATTTTTTTAAAGTTTTCATTTTAGTCCCTAGATAATATGTATCTAGGGACCTATTTGTAATTTTTTAAAAACTTTTTGGGGTCAATATGTAATTTTTGCAAAATTTATCATGGTTAAAATTACAAAATAACTCCAAAGGGTACCAAAGTGTTAATGGAGAATACCACAGGGTACCAAAGTGTCAAGTTTCAAACCACAGGGTACCAAAGTGAAATAGGGTCAAACCACAGGGTACCAAAGTGTAATTTACCCTAATTTTTATGCGGTTGACTCTCTATTTGTATGAGAGAAGGTGATCGAGCTAGTTTATACCATACTAACTAGAGGCTCTTGGTAGTGTTTTGTAATGTTTTATAGCCTATTTTAGGTGTTTTAGGCCTCAAGATATGATAATTGTTGCATTGAGATCACAATTGCATTTTGGTCATTTTATCGGCTTTTTGTGTAATTCTCTCGGGTTTTGAGTGTTTAAATATATCTAACTTTTGCCTCGAGATTTTATATGTTTATCTTGATGTAATTGTAGGTTTTGAGAAGCCAAAGACCAAAGGATTGAAGTGGAAGAAGCCCGGGATCGAAGCGGAATCAAGTCGAGAGCGAAACGAAGACGAAACACAACTTTTTTAGACTTGGTCGTTGGTCTGCCGCCTCTTGCCTTGCCGGCGAGCCAACGGCCAAGTTGTGTTTTTTCATGCTGAATCCACCAAAAACCCTCATTCTCACCTCACCAAGCCTCATACTCCCCCCACCCCCCACCCCCTTCATCCACCTTCATCTCTTTCCATTTCCTTCACTTTCCATGGCCGAATTTGGAGGAGGAATTCTCATTTCCAGTGTTCTTCCACCGATGTTTGGCTAGAAAGCTTGCTTGGAGCATGGAGGATGAGGCTTGAGCACCAATTTAATCGTCTTAGGGAGTTTTTCTACACTTTATCATCTTTTCTTTTTAGGGTTTGTCTTAGGTGTTGAACTTTGATGAAACTCTGATGTATTTGATGATTTAATTTATATTTCTTGAGTTTGAACTCTATTGTATCACACTTTGAGTCATTAACTTGATACTCTACGTTGTTTAGCTCTATCGGGGTGTGATGATTGTGTGGTTTATCTTAGTTGATGAATGTATGTTTGTTTATTGAATTAGCTCAAGGAATTGTGACTAATTTGATAGTGGTTTGATTAATTTGATTGATTAGTAGCTTGTTTAAGAACTAATTGACTAAGTTAATTGAACTTTTCTATGAGTTTTCTTGGCATTTCAATTTAGTCCCTATTTGCTAAACTCCCGATATCATTTTGTGTGCAATGAGAGCCAAATCCATCCATTACTCCGAGTGTTTTCCCCTTTTGATCTTTTCAACTTTTAGTTTGTTTTGATTTGCATTTTGATATTTTAGTCCTTTAAACAAACTTTTTACAAACCAATTTTGATAAGTTTAGTGTATAGTTTTATTGCATTTTCTTTAGTTCTGGCTTCTTGAAATCGCTTGAACTCCATATACGCGGAGTCCTCAAGAGAATACGACCCGGCAAGTCCATTATATTGCATATCTAGCCGGTCTTTTTGGTCGCATCGCGACGTGTGCGATCAGAAGGACTTTGAAATAGTATTTTAGCCAAGATTTCCATCAAATTTTGGACGAAAATATAACTCGTCAAATTTTGGAGTCAAACGCATAAAAATTAATAGTTAGAGTCTTAAAATAGTATTTTAGCCAAGGATTCCATCAAATTTTGGACAGAAATATACCTCATGACCCTTTTTGTTAACGGAGCAAACCACAGGCCCTTATTTGTCACTTTTTAAACCACATGAACCCTTTCTATCAATGTGCCAAACCACAGGGACCTTCTGTTTAATTTACCCTTATTTTTATAACATAACTGAGATTGTGTGAGAATCGTAAGTTATTTGTTTTGGTATAACTATGAATTTTCTCAACTTATCTGTGTAACAGTCTAAGTAAAGACTAATTTCATTCGGGGAGTTATTTGACTCTCCCTACATTTTGGTCCTTGAATTTAGTCAATAAATCAATCCTTGAATAATTAAAAGGCCAAAGTCATATTTTGGCCCCTCAGTTATGCTCAATGTTTCAAATTGGTCCCTCAGTTATTTTTCGTTCCATATTGGTTCCTCAGATTTCTAAAACTTGGCACAGTTGGTCCCTAAGATTTTAACTGAATTTTTCCAAGAACACAATCTCTCTCTCTGCTTTTTGCTTGGAAAACGTTTGAGAGACCATCTGTGCCAAGTTTTGGAAAACTAAGGCACCACTTTGGAACATTGACCAACATTGAACGAAAAATAACTAAGGGATCAATTAATTAATTATAGATTGGATATGGTAGATGTGATAAAAAGATCATATCTATAATCAAGATTTGGTTTTGGAGATAAGCTAATAGGTTTAACTTATTTTTCAAACAAATTAAAAGAAAAAAAAAAGGTGATAGGAACCCTTGTTAGATTTGGTAAGTGAGAAGTAGAAGAAAAGGGTGCTCATAAATCCTGGAGCCATGCCCTAACTTTGGTGAACTCTCGGGACCAAACTCACCTAAACTTTTTTCTACGAAAAAAAAAAAAGAAGTAGAAGAAAAGGACAAAATCTTTAAGAAGCTTTTTTTACTAATTTAAGAAACAAAGTGGAGGGAATACTTAATTAAGTCACCAACTAACAGTCTAATTATAGGTTACAAACTAATATAGAAATCTCATTTGCTTGATTCTAGATACTTGCTCTAGCAAGCATTCATTTTATTTTACCAAAAAGAAAAAAAAAAACCTCGAATCAAATCAATCAAATAAAGGAAACTCAGATGATGACCAAAAATCCAAATCATCTTCAAATAATTGACATTGATGATCAACCGAAAATGATGAGATGACCATATCATCATTGTCTTCAAATTGCGGTATCTTGAAGTTGAAACCATCCCCAAATTGATCATTTTGATAAACACTCATGAGAAAATCATCAAGAAAAGCTTTATCATACTCTATCTGAAATGAATTAGAACTAAGTGCATCTGTGTTGTGATCAGATTCAGATGGTAATATTATCNAGATTCTAACTCCACTATTATATTATCCACCGGATTGTCGTCAGCATTATTATTGATGTTTGCAGCTGGCAAAGGAGTAATTTTTGTTGCATTTTCACCACGAACCTTTTTGTCCTTTCTAGCTTTGGCTTTGTGTTCATTAATTTTAACAGAAGAAGATGATCCAGGTACTTCTTGTGATTTCTTAGACAAATAAGCATGCCAATAGTTCTTGATTTCACTATCTCTTCTTCCCGGTAACTCTTTTGCTATTAAAGACCACCTGTCAAAATATATTTTAGTTTGAAAGTTTATATAAATATGTAAAAGACACTTCAAAAAATGATTTAAATTAATAATGATATATATATATATATATATATAAATCTCTCTATATATGAATGATAATGATTATATATTGTTAGGATTCAAGAGTATCTCTCATCAACAATTTATAAATCAAACAAATGTAGAGAATACGAAAAATAGAAGAATAGATGAACACAAACAATTACCGTGGTTCAATCAGTGTGGCTTATATCCACCCAAGAACAAAGAACTTCACTATATAGAATTAGGGTTTAAAACTACCTGATAAATGAATAATCTCTCAACTCTATCTAAGAGTCTCATCTGAGATATCTTGTGATGTACTTTGATCATCAATCCTCAACTAACTACTAATATATTTATAAGCATCTCAAAATCTTAGTCCTATAAAGATTATTTAAACTAGGCCCGATAGGTTAATAGGCCCAAATACTTAAATCCTTAACCACTAAGAAATACTTAATTATCCCCAATAATTAGCAACTAACTGAATACAAGTCACCGTAAAAAGATTGCTAAAAATTTCCCAAATCTTTCAATTAAGAATACAAGTCAACCTATGAACCATGGACACTGACACGGACACGGGACACGACACGGACACAGACACAGACACACCAACATGTCAAATTTTTAAAATTACACATGACACAACACGACACGTAATATATGTCATATGTGTCATTATTTTCTATTGTTTGTCATGTTAAAGTCACAAAAACTTAATTTTATATTCTAAAATTTATGAATATATGTCATACGGGTGTCGTATGAGTGTCTTAGACACGGGCACGTGCCTGACACGACGACACGCCTTCAAAATGAAGTGTCTATATGCTTCATAGAAGTCAACTAACTGAGTACAATCAACAGAATCATTATTACCTATTTCCATGAAGATGATGAAGTCTTACTATCAAGTCTTCTTCCTCTTTAGAGATATTACCTCGTCTTATGCCAGATTTCAAATATTGTAAGTATCGATATCTACAACTCTTTCCGTCTCTCATCAAACCTAAAAATTTTAATCAAAGTTAATTATCAATATATAACCAAAAGAGTAATTATTCGTGTGTGTCTATAGAAAGAAAGAGAGAGAGTGAGAGATGGTCTTCTTCATGTGAGAGATGAGAACTTGGAAGTAATTAAGGATTTAAATTGATGCGGTAACGTACATGCATTGACCATGCAAAAAATGCATTAAATTAAAAGGCCTTTTTATTAGAGAGAGAGAGAGAGAGCAAAGTAATAAACCTGTTCTTTGAGCAACTTTCTTCCATTTGCCTTCTCCATGAAGAGTAACATAGTTCAATAAAATTTCATCTTCTTTTCTTGACCATGCGCCCTTTAGTTTATGCCTTCCCACTTCCTCAACATTAACAATTTGATCATTTTGACTATTATTATCTTCGTCGTCGTCATCGTCCACAGTCTCAGTGTCTACTGAAGTTTTAGCCTTCTCTTCCTTCGTCTTACATTCATGATCTAATATTTTAGACAAATAAATCTTCCAATAATTCTTAATTTCAATATCTGTCCTTCCAGGTAAGTTTTTAGCTATCAAAGCCCATCTATTCATAAAAATTGATATTCAAATCATTATTCTTACACTATAATGAACAAAGTAGTGAAGTAAATGAATAAACTAACACATGTAGAAATACCTGTTACCATATTGATGATGGAGTTTAATAATCAAATCTTGTTCCTCTTTTGTAATGTCACCTCTTTTTAAGTCAGGTTTTAAGTAATTCAAATATCTATATCTACAACTTTTTGTACTCCTTTTCAAACCTAGAAACATGGATAAATAAAATTATCAGAAAATGAGCGCAATATAAGATTGGTTAACAAAGAAAAATAAAAGGAAATTAAGGAAGCAAAGCCTATAGCTACCTATCTATATACTACTTTTTATTCATACCCCACACTAGTAATTTAGGTGGTTATTAGGTTCTTTAATTCAAATGGAGTATGTACAGAGAGATGATAATTAAGGAGCTACTGCTAGCTAGTGAAATGTATTGTCTATTTTGTAATTTTAACTATATTAAATTTTGCAAAAATTACATATTGATCCAAAAATTTTTTTAATGTTTTCATTTTAATCCCTAGATAATATGTATCCAGAGATTTATTTGTAATTTTTTGAAAATTTTTTGGGGTCAATATGTAATTTTTACAAAATTTGTTATGATTAAAATTACAAAATAGCTCCAAAGAGTACCAAAATGTTAATGGAGAATACAACATGATACCAAAGTGTCAGATTTCAAACCACAGGGTACTAAAGTATAATTTATCCAAAAAAAAAGCTAGTGAAATGCATTTCTTATTAAGATCTTCAAATTCAAGAATTTAAACAAATTCGTGAAAAGAGCCTAAACTTGGATTATAAACTTATAAGAACAATTATTAATATAAATAATCATATGACTATGTCATTACATATAATTCATCTACTTCTAAATATGTATGCAATGAAAGATAAAACCCTTTTCTTAAATATCTAAATTAATAATAATGATTACATTACATATAAAATTAAATAAGAGTTTCCACTCTAGCCATACATAAACACAATACATATAGGTCATCTCTAAGTGGCAATCACATTATTCTTATGGGATACATACTTCGTTGAAAGTCCAGAAATTTACATAAGTGTATAATATAACTATATATGTATATATCTGACAATAAAAAGTATGATCATAAAATGAAGTAACAAACTAACTATGGGAAACAAAGGGAACAAAGAAACTCTAGAGTCTAGACTTTAGAGTAGTGCCAACACTTGCAATGTCAATGAGATCATGTGGTTGAAGAGATAAGAAAAAAAAATGGTCACCTATCCTATAGATAGAAACGAATGTTTTTTTTTTATATAGGATAGATATATAGAAACCATTATTGACAGACTAATTTTTTGAAAAAGTTGAAAAATTACTCAGAAAGCTAAACTCACTTGGAATTAACATACACATAAACAAATAGTATATATATATATATATATATATATATCAAACCTGAAAAGTTGGCAACATCTCGCCATTTTCCTTCTCCATGAAGAGTGACATAATTGAAGAGTACTTCATCTTCTTCCTTTGACCATGTACCTGTGTTTTCTTTCTCACTAGATCTACGTCTACCCATTTTTAGGGTTTCAATTCCTCTCTCTCCAATCTAAAATGGTAGAGTTCGTTTACTTTAGTTATTTCTCAACTTGCCACACACCACAGAGATAGATATGCATGTGTATATGTATGTAATGGACCAACATACATTGTCGTTATCACTATAAAACGTACAATTATTGATATTGATTACTGCAGCAACTTTCAGATTTTGTTAATATTCTTATAATCACGTGTATCACATATTTTAGACTAGTTCACTCCAGCCTTTGTAGTTCAATGCTTTATGATGGACTAAATTTTGATTTGCGAGATTTTAATTAATTATATCTTAATTAATTATTTCTTGATTAAATATGTGCTTAAGTGTTTTATAATGTCAAAATAGTTCAAAAAGGTCCCAGGTGTAATATGATATGTTGGTATTGTCAATTTTTTATTATTTATTCTACATTGATGGTCCAATTTCGGTTTCACTCTCTTACATTTAGAGCCCTTTAAATTTCATTTATCTACATTATGTGTATTTATTTCTTTCACCTGTAAATTATGTCACCATTGATAGAGTGGTACCCTCAAGGTTACTATGAAAACGGGTCCCTATACCTTGTTTCTCATCACTTGATATTGAGAAACTAAGGCTAGAAGTACTCATATTCTAGTTCTTATATTAACTTTTTAGTGTTCTAAAGTTTTCTATTTTGAGGCAATTATTTATTGAATAATTCTAATCCAAAATGCAATTATATTTTTTTAAGACAATCATATAAAAAACACACCCCTTCAGAAGTTTAATTAATAATTCTAATCCAAAATGCAATATTTATTGAATTGTACTTTAAATTATTATTTTATTATTAATGTACAAAAATTAGTTTTTCTGTCTCAAAATGTATGCCTCTTTACCTTTATATTGAATTTTAAAATCTAAAAGGAAAATATTTTTTTAAAAGAAAATATTTCTGTATATCTAAATTCTATCAAAACAAACGAATTGAATATAATTAATCAAGTATATATATTTCCATTTTATTTTCTAATCAACATTTCTATTTATTAATATAGATAGGCTTAATTAAACCCAACATTAATTTCATCTATTTTTTTTTTCCTAAAACATAATTCATTTAATAGCAAGGCAAAGCCAAGTACAGTACAAACAAAAATAAAGCAAAAATAGTCAATCCCTCCCTAGCATAAGCATCACTAAACATGATATCAACTAACGAAGGTGGGGGTTTGCAACCCATTCAAGAGGACTCATCCTCGTGTCAGACAAATTGGTAAGACAAACAGCTGCCAAGTTAGCGGATCTAAGAATACTAAAGCTACAACCATCTAAAGAACTGGAAACATAAATAATGTCAACCTCAGTGGCTGATCTAAAAAAAGACATAATCAAACTCAAAGCAACAATAATTATTTGATAAAACGTCGTCGTGGAAGCAAAACAAGAAACGACGCCGTGTAAGTACCTGACCCAGAAAAAACTCCACCGAGCACCCAAAAACCAAAACCACCCCAGGAAGTCACCGTGGAAGCCAGAAGTCGTCGTGGAATGCCTAGTCCAAAGCCGTCGCCGTAGAGAAAGCCAGACCAGATCGACACGGTGAGAGTTCTGATCCAGAACGCCGTCGTCACAAAATCCTAGAAATAAAGTAACACTCTCATAAAGAGAGAAATTGACCCTCGCGGGAGATGGATTTTCAACAATGCCTAGACGGAGGGGTTACCGCTGTTGTGCAGAAAAATAAAGGGGGGCTACCATCGTTGAAAGGGTGGCAATCCGACAGTGACACTACAAAAAAATGCGAGGGAGAGAAAGCACAAAGAAAAGTGTGGCAACATGTGTTTGGACGACAATTTGGGTGACATTAATTTCATCTATGAATACAAATAGTTTGATAATAATTGAAGTAGTTGCATAAATTTCATTTAAACTCTATTATAATATATAAAAGCTGAGTGCATGGAGCATATGCTGACACGTGTCTGGCCTCAAATCATTGCTCGAACGCCATGTGGCACAAATTAATTTTTTGCTTAAATGCTTCACCCAATATGGCATTTCGTCACACACCAAAATGTAATATTCAAGAGTCAACGAATGATTTCAAAGGATGATTCGGATCCATGTCATGGCGTTGATTTGCATTGATTTGGTTGTATCTGAATTAATGTTGGTGTGTGATATATATGGAATTTATTCGCCAGTGTGAAGATGGACATAATGAGGATGAATACAAATGAAGCAATAGGCAGACATCATATGTAAAAAACGCATATCACATTAATACACACATTCATGACATATACTAATTAGCGCCTACGATTATGCAGTTTGTATAGTATATATTTCATACTATCGTAGATGGGAAGCACAACAAATATCAGGATCGTTTATATTGTGCCAATTAATAAGCTTATTCGTGTTTTGAAAATGGCTGCTACTTATGACAGTGTTAGGTCTATAGGTCCCATACGGCCAGGAGGGAATTACAAGATCAAGGTTCGCGTGGTTCGGCTTTGGTCCCTTCGACCATACGGAAAGGACCCTAATCCTGATACGGAAGGAAGTCTCGAGATGGTGCTATGTGACCGTGAGGTATAGCAATTGACCTGTTTATATGTATGTTTATGGAGTTCTGCATCAGTTTATTTGTTTATAATGTAAATGCAGAATGTCACGATTGGCGCGACCGTGAAAAGTCTGTTCATGAAGAAATTCAAAAATACAATTAAAGAGGGGGCTGTATACATAATTTCCCAGTTTGGTGTCGGGTCCAATACTGGATCATTTCGTTCTACTCCACACGATTATAAAGTGGTGTTTCAATTCAGTACACGTCTGGCTAAAACTGAGGACGACGGATCTATTGACCGTTATGGAATCCGACTAACTCCAATAAGTGCTGTTAGAGCTGAGCAATTTGATTCTAAATGTTTAATAGGCACGTATTTTGTAATGTAGCATGGATAAAGCACGTATTTTTAGATATACATATGTATATTTGTATTTTTTGACATTTTTTTGTCTTTGTAGATGTGATTGGTCGACTTTGTGGGATTTCCGCTATGATCGAAACAAATAGTGGAGACAGAAGAATTTCACTGGATATAGAGGATGATCAGTACGTCAACAGTGTTTACTATATTGATTCAATTGAATGCTTAGTTACATGCAATTAAGGTGTAGAGATGTAACGTTTAATTCCTGACAAAAAACAAAAAATATGCAGGAATACCAGGATATCTGCTACGCTTTGGGGGCGATATGCTGATCAGATTCATGATTTCATGTCTGGTTATAATAATGGTTCGGTAATATTAATCATGCAATGGTGTCGGGTGAAAGAGTTTAACAACGTTCCACAGTTGACAAATTCAATGTACGCCACTCGACTGTTGATTAATCCAGACATAGCAGTTGCACGTGAGTTTGCGTCTAAGCTGCAACCAACAGAGTTCCGTGTTCCATGCAATGCAACCCTTTCATCTCCTCTATTGTCCCCAGTCGATGCTGAAGATCCATTCGTTGGTGTTCCGGTCGTACCGATCGACGAACTGTATGGTGCTATTGATAATGGTGTTCACTGTGTTATTGCACGTGTACTGAAGGTTGATACAGACAAAGGATGGTTTTATGAGAGTTGCAAAAAATGTGCAAAGAAAGTTACGCCAGATGGATCTGGGTATTCTTGTGAAAAATGCGAAATGTTTGTTTCTTCATGCCAAATAAGGTTTATTTTTTATTTTTTAATTCAATATATTATATAACATCAATAAACAGTATATTAAATTGTGTAATCGCTGATTATGACATCAAGATGTTGTATTGTAATTTCCATAGGTACAAAATTCAACTTCTGATAATTGATGATACAGGATCTGCAATTGTTACTGTTTTTGATCGGGATTGTACAAAGTTCCTTGGTATTTCTGCGGATCAGCTCCGAAAGTCTGTACCTCTGGTATACATGTTTAGTCAATATTATGATTGTGTCATTTTTCTAAAAAAGTTCTTTTGAAATCATTTATAACTGGGATCGTGGCTATGTATAAATGCTCAGACTATTTGATTTATGTATGTGTAGACTGGTGATGATCCATCTGCAACTCCTGAAAAGTTTGATCTTTTTCTTGGCAAACAAATTATATTCAAGTTAAAAGTTCGTGCATACGAGAATTCAATGAATCCATCTTTCACTGTTATGCGAATGTCTGACGACAAGTCCGTTATTGATCGTTTCTTGGTTTTATATGGGAATACTTCTGCAGATGTCGTCGCTGACATTAATTTAAAGGTTATTCACTGATAAATATTTTGTATTACTTTCCTATATGTGGTTTATGTCGAGCAATTCACAGTGTAATACTAAATGGTGTGCGTTTAACTTGGAAAAAAATCTAAATGTAATGGCAGGATATGAATGATGTTAATACTCCAGACATTGCGGATGATAAGGTATGTGAAATCATCATTTCTAATTGCGTTATTGAAGGAATTATATATTAATTGATGTTTAATGTTTAGGTGATGTACAATACGCCGGATAGCCTGAAGACCGGTGTGTTTGAGGTTGATGGCAAAACAATCCTGTTCGAGGATCTCACGTCTCCTGATGTGTCTGCAACATCGTCCGTTAATAAAAGATCATCCACAGAAGTTTCATCGTATCCGTCAAGTGACAATTCGCCTGTCAACGACGAGTTTGCAGTGAAAAAGATTAAGGTTGAGAAGGATTAGGATGCAATGATGTTGATTTACTTTTAGTATGCTTTATAATTATGCCACTTATTGTTCAGACAGTTTTTTTTTTTGTTTTCTTATGGATGAATGTGTTATCGAAGTATTATCAATAAAATTCTTATAATTTTATTCATGACTATATAATATATGTCGAATAATGTATTATCATTCAATATATGACACATATAACTATAACGGATATTTAAGTATACATACGACGATGTTTTGCTCAAAACATTTAATGGCAAACGATAATATAGATTCATAACATCATCCTAAATATAAGATCATTGTCTTATAAATAGATATAACAGATTTATATATTTAGGATGGTGAAATATGTGAAGACGAAATTTTTTCAACGAAATTTTAATTTACGGTAATATTTAATGTCAGAAACAATGTCATAAATTTATATGGACACACAACTTACATTGGGCCATAATTAAGGCCACAATACATATGTCATTTATGGTTAAATTCCAATTCGAATAAAAAATGGGCTGAAGTGTTTGCATTGTGAAGTTATTAATAGATTAATTAGTAATAAATGTAATATAGACCCATTAGGGGTCTGAGTGCTTTTGTATCTGGTAAAATAACATTATGTTAATTATGAATACCCATTAGGGGTAGATATATAGCACAATGTTCTCCCCATAAAATAAGGAAGTTATATTGCATATATTGCATAATTCGTGAATTTTTTAAAAAAAAAATGCGTGCGTGAATGTTGTTTTGACAATGTAGTTGATAGTTCAAGATTTTGATATCCCAATTGATTGCACCCATATTTTGGTGGAATACGTTGATATTTAAAATTGTGTTTTCCATATATATTTATCAGTATAATTTAATATGATTGGCCATTTAGGTCTACTCGAATAATTGTGGTTGGTTGTTAACTATTTCCGAAAGGATGAATATTTTTTATTTGGTTGGTTGAAAAAATGGGCATCGAATATATTTCCGTTAATTTATGATGAAAATTGAAGGTGTTGTGATCTTGAAGGGATTTTTCCATTGTTTCAGACTACGGAATAACATTCTAATAGGATATCAATTATAGATTTAATTTAACATTTTCAAATCTATATAATAACAACGTACACTTATTAATGCGAATTAATTGATAAATTAAAGCACATTAATTAGGTAATCCTATTCGAATCGGATCGCAAAATCATAAATTAATATAATTAAAGAATTGGAGCGCAAGTCACGTAACAGCTGCATTTTTTTCTTTATTGATTAGAAAAATTTAGTGCAAGATAATCATATTCGAATTATAGCCCAAAATCATAAATTTATATAGTTAACGAATTGCAGCGCAAGGCACGTAACGGCTTCGTTATTTTTTTTTATGGTTAAAAAAATATAAGTATATCATAAATACTATTGACAATATAGTATTTATCAATAAGCTTGGTAGTCAGACCCACTCAAGAAGTGTTGTATATATATTTTGTTAGTTTATTAATTCGAATTACAAATTTCCTTTTATGTAGAAGTTTTTTGGTATTGCGTTCTCTTCATATGTTCAAGCAAGCAAGTTATCTGGATCTAAGGGGTTTTGTTAGGGTAATATAACTCAACAAATACACATCAAAGTTGCGTTGGAGATTGCATGCTACCGGAAAGGTATGGTTAATTTTTTAATTATCACGTCTGCATATTCGTTCCATCCATATGATAAGGGATTGACTCGGGTAATACACCATATTTATATTATAAATTTCATCTATTTGGTGATGTTTTATGTATGAAGGGGTCTGACGTATGGCAAATAATCTTTCATCATGTCGTTTGATATATCTTACAGAAGTGATATGAATCCTGTATACGTTGATATGTCATCTACTATGTTTATAATGGAGGGTGTTTGCAATATTGGAGATGATTCGTTTAAAGCCAGGAGTTTGATGCTTAGTCCAACTGATGTAGCTGTTGAGAATCGTGACACCGTGTTGGTCCCTCACCCAAGCATAGGCGCAATTCACCAATATGGATTAGTTGGTGCTATTAACGGTGTGTTGTGTCTACAAAAGTTGAACGAGGATAACTTTTATGAATTTGTCCTGTGTAATCCTCTTACTGGACAAATGATAAAGACAACTTCACCTGGTCGTGACATCAAAGACGGTATTTAAGATATTATACGTCTATCATTTTTCTGTTGAAACACTGTTTTCACTATATACACATATTGATCTAACATAGTTATATTGTATATTTATATGTTTGATAGGCAAAGTTATTTACGGATTTGCGTTTGATTCATTCAATGGTAAGTTTGTGATTGTTTTGATGTGGAAGGCCCACTCCCAAGATAAGGTTTCCTTGGTGTCACAGTTCTCGACGTCTAACTATGAGTGGTTGTCTCCTGTTGAATGCCCACATGATATTGACACAATAATGTATCAAAGAGCAATTCATATTAAAGGCAAGATATACTGGACTGGTGTGAGGCCTACGGAAGACAATGATCTCGTGCATTTTATTATGTGCTACAATACTGGCGTAAAAAATATTAGCACCTGCGATATTGAGCTAATAGATGACGGTTTCCCTGAGTATATCACTGTTGTTAATAACAAAATTGGTGTTGTGTTTCGCCATCTTATATCAGACCAACGAGTACTGATGAACTTGTGGGTCAGTAGAACGGATGATTTAGCTGATTTCAGGTTAGTGCACTATATAAAGGTAGACAATCTTGACCAGGAACACGATGTTATAGGGTTTGAAGAAGATGGTATGGTGCTATCTGATAGGCGTTCAAGGAACGCAGGATCTGAACGTGATATCATGTTCTGTTATCGAAGAAGATGTTTTACGAAGACTATACAAGGCACACTACCAAATTATTCATATGTTAAATATTTTGCTATGTTTCAATTTTCGAAGGTCCGATTTTGAGTCTATGATCAAATGTGCATCGTGCATCAAGTAGTTATGATTTTTGTCAATGTGTTGGATATTGTTACGTACCAATTGTTATTAATAGATTTATGAATTATGCTTTTGTTCGTAATTATAAATGATATTTAAAAGTTTTTTAATTTTTATATTTTGGAGGCTTATAATATTTAATATGTATAAGTTCGACAAGAATGGTTTTTACGAAGATTTAGGTTGTGAAAGAATATATACATATTACCCAATTTTGAAACAATAAAATGACTACTTTGTACAAATTACAATAACAAATGAAATCCGTATTTGTGCATTAACAGGAATATATAACCAATTGTGTATTTTATTTTGAAAAAAGTATACTTCATTTGGTTTGTGTGCAATAATCACATGTAACGAATGAAGTTTAGATGAAAATAGCATAATGGATAAATAATAGATGGACTTTTTAATATTCATTTTATAGCAAATATATTCGTTGCAATAATCAATCGTCATGGGTGAATCATCAATAGTGCTTGCAAATTGATTTTATGTTAAATATGTATTTTAACAGAAGTGTGAATGGTGCATATTTTACCAACATTGGGCCAAAAAATAGATATGTACCAATCTCTTTTTTTGGGCTTATAATTTAAAATGTAAGTGGACCAATATCAATATTATAGTGATTATCACATTTAAACAAAGTAGGTTCATTAAATATTCGCTAAAACAGTCAATTACTAAACGATCGATGTGACCTTTCATGTATCGAGGGTAAGTTATGAGTCTTTATGTTCGCGACGGTGTGAGGATAGAAACACGTTGATTCATGTGGCGCATGACGATTCAGGTCTATATATTAATGTTAAAAAGTTGCAAAGTTCTGTTATCAACGAATGTGATTTTCACTTCACAGAATGGAACCGATGAAGAAGTGTGCTAAGATAACATCATCATCGTCTTCTTCTGAGCAATCGAGGTTGATCCAATTGCCAGAGGAACTTCTTATGTACATTGCTAAGTATGTTGGGTCGGTTGATGTTGAAGATTTAGTCAACATATGTAAGACATGTGTCAAATGCCGTTTCCTCTGCCGCGACAGTACAGTTTTGAGGTCAGTTGATATGAACAAATTTACGCTTGATCAATGGGACCCCATGTCTGAGGAAAAGGAAACCTTTTTCAATCTATGTGTACGTAATGGAAATCCAGATGCGATGTTCCGCAAGGGTATGTTTCTCTTATTCAAATATCTACACACTGGAGTTGCGGAGACCAATCTGATAATCCGTTCTGCAGAAGAAGGGCACCGTCCTGCTATATATGCTATTTGCCTTATTCATTTATCCGGTATATATACATTCACATCTGATATGCTCAGTAAACTACAATATACAGACTGCCTTCAATTATTCCAATTTCTGCGGAACGAAAAATGTGTCGTTGAATGTAGGAAAGCCATCTGGGCATTTTTTTGTAACAAGACTTTTATAACCAACCCTGCCGTTGAATCTAGAAACACACTATGCATTGGTAGGAAGTGCAAAAATCACTGGAGGCCTGCTGATGGAAAATGGTTTTTCATTGACGAGGAAGACGACCTCAACTTGCCGAATGATTGCTTAAGGTGTCGGATTGATCATGAGTTCGGATTTTTTCACAACATAATTGAGAGGCGCCATAGTAAATGGGGCAGTTTAGGATGGAGACATCAACCACTGGACTTTGATAGGTTGAGATGGGGATGAATCTGTATTTTTAGTTTAGTATACTCTGTTTAGCGATTTGATTTTTTTTTCTTTTATTTTAATACCAAGTTGTAATATGTTGAATATTGTCGAATTCTGTGTTTAAGTACATATAATATATGCTGTTGGATTAATTAGCAAAGTACATATCTATTCTTCCATCAGTGCTTTTTTTAGTTTTTCAGGTTAGATATGTTATGTCTCGGATAATACTAAATCTGCATGACATGAAATGGTGATGGATTTGTAATAGATTGGTGGATGAATGGTGGATGAATTTTCGGATGGATTTTATGCAAATGGGATGAATTTTTAATTCTTATGCGAAATTGTTTTATAGTCCAACTATCATCATGTCATAAACATTATTTTACTTTTTAGGTAATTAAGGTTAATGTGTTTTTGCAGGAGAATTCCTGTATTAGTTATTTAGTCATTATTCTATTTGTTTTTTATTTTGAAGTTTTATTTAATTTCTTTGAGTGGAAACATGTTGTCAACATAGACCGACATTGCAATTATTTCGCATGAATAAACTAATGCATAAGGTTAAGCCGTAATTTGTGATTCAGTTTCACAATTTACAATAAATCACGGTAAGCATAATTTATGTTGTTTGTCTTTATTCAATCACGGTAAGCATAATTTAATCACGGTAACTAAAAGACAGATAGTTGTTTGTCTCTATTCAATCACGGTAAGCATAATTTAAATTCATTTTTAGACATATTAATTCTTTTTTCCATTATGTTGTTTATACAAGAATAATTACCGCAGAACATATTATTGATATTTATTAGGAAATTAATTACATAATTCATATAAAGAATGGACAGTTGACTACATTTATTTCATTCCATTTTGATGGTTACAGCACATTAATAAATTGATCACACGCATTCTGTATTATATGATTGTTCATATCGAGTCGACAATTTCAAATGGAGTTTTGTGTATTTAATCTGATTGTGAAATCTTTCTGTTTTTTAATTTTAATATTAAAATATGGTATAGGGAAAAAAAATATTTATAATGGATTACGGTTTGTTAACAAAGATTTTCGATATGACATGAAAATTAGATGACTGTATATACAATTGAAACAATTTTTTTTAAAGTCTAGGCAATTCAAATTAATTTGTATCTTTTTTTAGATTGTAATATTAAAATATGGTAAAGGCGTAAAAAAATATTTATAATGATTTCCCATTAGTTACCAAATATGTTTGATATGGAATGAAAATTAGAAGACTGTCTATACAATTGAAACAATTTTTTTTTGGTAACTAGGCAATTCAAATTAATTTGTATCTGTAGTCGAATCAATTTATTAGTTTCATAGGTATTTTCTAATGTTGGTATAATTTAAAGCGTTGTTCAATTTTTTTTTTTCCGAAAACCCTGATATATTGATAGCCAACTGATGTTTTTTTTTGGCAACTGAATAAATATATTCACGGCCTGTTTTAAAAAGCCCATTTACGAACAAATACAAAAGAGACGAGTTAGGGTTTATACGCTTATTCGCTTCCTTCAGTTTAGCTGTGTTGCAGAGTTAGGGTTTATACACTTATTCGCTTCCTTCACAAATTCCGGTGCTATTCGTCTATCGTCGGTAAGTTTGTTCTGTTATAATATTCTGATGGTTAATATTCGTTGTACCACTCCAAATTCATGAAACATGTGTGTTATATAGTTCTATTTATTATTCGTTTAGTTCTTTTATATGGTTGTTCGTGAAATCGATCATTGAGTTATATTTTATATTTTTTTGTTTAGGTTTTTATCTGTGGACGTTGATTTCGGTATGGCTTTGCTATTTGATACTGAGGATGGATATCCCAATTTGATCTGGTTTATGATTTTGTCATACTTAGATTGTTTAGAGGTTGTTAGCCTGAGTTTGGTGTCTAAAAATTGGTATGAGAGCATTCGCAGTAGTGAATTTATAGACTACTACACTAGGTTTGGCCCCAAGGCTGAAAGAGAGATTATCATCCAAGGTGAATCTCCAATGAACATAAAAAATGATAAAACACTTATACTGATTTCACAAGAGTTGCAGGATTATCCTTTGCAAACCACTTTAATACCACACCCTGAAATTGGTCCTAAGCATGATTATGAATTAGTGGGTTCTGTCAGAGGTGTTCTTTGTTTGCAAAGGTGGGATCAGCAAAACAGGTGTGTGTTTGTTATGGCAAATCCACTTACTGGGCAGATGTATCAATCTATTTCTCCCGCTCGAAGGAACTCGCAAGGTAATTTTGGATTATGCATATACTGATTTACTGAATATATTTATTTCAATTATATATGTGTTATGACAAAATGTTTTTGTATTGTCGTTTGTTAATCTATTTTGTATAGTGTGTGGGACAGCGGCTTATGGATTTGCATATGATGAGGTACACTACTGTTTCTCAGTTGTTGTTGTGTGGGAAGTTATACGTGACTATGTTTTTTCTCACTCGTGTTTGTCATATATGACATCCACTACGAAGGTATGGTCACAACCAATGGTTTTTGCTCATGGTATAGAGAGTCTTAAGAGTCGTAGCATTTATAGAAATGGGAAGTTTTTTTGGCTGGGTCATGGCATGGGTATGGAATATGACGGTATTGAGGGATATTATACATTATGTTATGACACTAATTCTAATCTGATAAGTAGAGAGCTGTTGTCATTCCCTCATGATGGCACTCTTGAAGACATAATAATTGTCGATGATAAGATTGCTGCTATAAATAGGGTTCCTGATATTGAACTGAATTCAACCTTTCTGCGTTTATGGATTAGTGGAAATGAACTTAGTCCAAGATCTGATATGGTACTTTTGGAGAAGTATAACTATGTACCAGAAGTTTATAATTTTGTCGGATCTATAGGAAGTATTTTATTCTGTGCACCGGAATATTGCATAGGCCGTGGCAGTAAGCGTGATATGCTTTGTCTATTTGGGGGAGATTTTGTGTTGGTCAGGAGGATAGATGGAAGTTCTCCTAGGCGTTTCTATATTAACTATGTGGCTGAGCATTATCACACTCTTTATATGTTCTAATCGCGATTTCTTGCATAGGTTGTGGACAATATTTTGTTGTGACTCTGTTGTTAGTTTTTGGACCTACTGATTGTCAAACTATATCAGATATTTTGGATGTTTTATGTTGTTGAATGTTTCATGCAAGAGATGTAGCGTTTCAGTGATGAATTTGTTATATGTATGGTTTTTTTTTCTTCGGTTATTTGTATCTTAATTACAGTTAATGTTTCATACCATGTTTATAATTGTCCTATATCAATGTTTCAAGTATCTGACTGACGCAATTCACATTGTTTATGTGCACATCCAATTCGAACCCTTTTAACAATACATAATGGGGAATGTCATCACGCAATCTCAAATTAGATAGTTTTAAGGTCATTCGAAATAACTAATTAACAAGTATTTATCCAATGTTTTTAATGGTTCGTTATTTTTTCTCGCCAAACATAGTCTGATTATTTGTAGATAATTTGTATGGGTTCATCTTTGGAAAACTGCCGCTCAAAGAGTCATAGAACCGTGTTATTGGCGATTAATTTTTCGTGGAATGTTTAAATGTACGATGATCAGGAAGGTATGGAGCCATTTGTATTATAAGCAGGCAAGGTAATAAAACAGGATTTCAATTATCTACTCGACACAATTCAAATTGTTTATGTCCACATCCAATTCGAAACCTTTTAACAAAACATAATGTTGAATGTCATCACGCGATCTCAAATAAAATAGTTTAGAGGTCATCCGAAATAACTAATTAACAAGTACTTATCCAATGTTTGTAATGGTTCTTTTTTTTTTTTTTGGCCAAACATAATCTGATTATTCGTAGATCAATTGTCAAAAAAGTGTGGAAAGAAATACGTAATCATCTATTATTCCTAATTCAATAAACACAATCGTCTATTATTCAACTGTCAAACATAGTCTCAAATATAGTATGGCCAAACATAGTCGTATATTATTGCTAACTTACTAATCACTAAATACATAATCATCACATCCATAATTGTCAGTATTGGATTGTCATTTGAACAATCCATCAGTGTTGTTGAAAAGAATTTTAATTGTTGATTAAGCAATTGTTAAATCAAATTAATAGTAATGAATCTCAGTAAATACAGTCATGACATTTACTCTTTTAGTTACATTTTCTGTTAACCATATATAGTCAACATGCATTGATTCAGTTTCATATTATCAAAAGTAAAACTGCTAACTTGATTTAACGACATTGATAACGTTGAAGACTGTATCCCTGATCACAATTAGGTTCGGTCAATTGATGATTTTACTATATACACGAATAGTTTGTATTTATGGTGTGTTGTTGTATCGATAGATACTATTATCAATAGATATGAGTATTTTGTTCAACAGTTATCAGCCTAATGTTAATGTTCCAAGTTTGTTTTAAACATGTCATATATGTATGTATTTGCACACTATTGAGATATGAAACTGGTTGTATAGGTAGTAAGTCGGTAAAAGCTACAAATATATTGTCAGTATCGATTGAATACTTTTTGTCGAAGTTTTGTAAAAGTAAAATAGGTGGTAAGCATTCATTTTTCTTTTAATTAAATGTTTGCATACGGGAGAATGAGCACAAATTAAGCTTGTCAAATTGAATGCCGCACGGGATTTAAGCACATAGGATCGAATACTGATCGTGGATTAAGCAAGGTTGTTTGAATTGATGAATAGATTCCACGTCGTTGTGACAATGAGTTGGTCCAAATTATGTATCATACAACAGTAATTGTTAATTATTTGGACATAATCCTCGCCTATAATAGTGACCTTAGTTTTCGTGGGTTGTCATGGCATTTATTGGTTATTTTCCTGCTTAAAACGATTGTGATGTTCATGTTCACACTGAACAACGGTACTTATTTGTGAAGTTTATACATCCCCAGTTGATACATGATATAAGGTGATTAGGTATTTTTTCTCTAATTTCGTTTTTTTAAAAGTACCATTCTTTAGTTTAACTATGTATGAAGTATAATATCGTAGTATATATTGGTCGGTGTGGTCATCTCGCAGGTATAACGGATCCCTAAACACGGTGATAATATGGAGAAACTATTTCACAATCAACGGGGTATTCCATATGATGTCATGTTCATAATTTTATCGTCAATTGAAGCTGCAGATATTTTTGGGATGCGACTTGTGTCTAAGAATTGGCATGTCAGTATCAATGACAAAGAATTTATAAAAGAGCACAACAAGATTTCTAAAGCCCGCCGGGCACGACATATCATGTCATGTAAAATTGTTCCTGGTTACAATTCATTTAAGATAATGTTTACAATATCGAAGAAATACATTGTGGAGGAAGAATGGTGTCATTTAGCTCCACATCCCGAATTTGGGCCATTCCACAAATTTGATTTTGTGGGTTCAATTGATGGGATACTTTGCTTGCACTATGCATCTGACAACAACGTACGATTATTCTATCTATTTAATCCTGCAACTGGTCAGCATATGATAATAAACTCACATATAATGACACCCCGGCACTGTAAGTTTTTATAAAAAAAAAAAATGTTTTATTATCTATTAATAAGATGTTACAAAATGCTTTGCTTAACGCAGGTTTGATCAGGTATGGATTTGCAGTTAATCGCGATTCCAACTCTTTTTATGTTAGTGTATTGTGGAAGAATGATGATAATTCCAAGGAATCATGGATTACAACCTTTTCTACGCTTGACATGCAATGGTCTAATCCATCGATGTGTTGGTTCGACGTTGGATTATTCTTTCCTAAAAGCGTGCAGCTGGATGGTTGTTTATATTGGCTATCACACTCATCATATTCAATTGTGGAAGATGTTAACCACATCGTATGTTACAACTGCATAGAGAACAAATTTTACAGTATTAAACTCCCACATTGCTCAAATTCTGGTACTTGGTACCTATCTGTTCTTAACGGATGTATAGCGGTTACATCAGGTGTACAGATAAGCTCGCTTAAGAGAGATTATGAGGTATGGACTAAGAATGATAATGTTAATTACATAGATGATTGGGTTAAGCAATTCCCAGAAGATCGTATTTGTAGTGGGAGTCAATATCTTGGATATTCAGATGGAAGATTGATATTTTCATCGAAGACTTTCAAACTCCAGGGTCGCGACTATGAATTTGGTTGTAATGTTGGATACTGTGTCGGTTCGCAGATGGAATGTACGAAGAAGATCACATCATTCCTTCCCTATGATTTTTTGGTGGAAAATTTCTTTGAGTTTTATCCTTCATTAACTAAATTTTAGTTTCTCTTATGTTACTTTCACTGTTTACAGCTTAATGTATTTTTTAATTTAAGAATATAGGCAGGTTTGAAAGTTTATCCATATAGCGGTCAATCAGCATTTTATTGGGTGAATTACCAAGTCTAATTTTTCCCATATTTAACCACGACTCCTAAGAACAAAAATACGAATACCTAACTTTAATTGTTTGGAAGGAATTGTTTTGAATATTGATGATTAATTTATATGGTGGTATATATAGATGTAGTAGATTATATATATAATTTTTCATATTTCATAATGAGGTTGTCTACTCTAATACAATTTAATCAAAGTAAACACATATCTGCATATAAAATGAAGATAGTTCATATTTGATTTTTAATTCATTAACATATTTCTTTTCATTATGAATCAATCGACGCATACAAGTATGATAATTATTATGTGACTTTAATGATATCACAGGTAAATGCCTTTTTAAAATGTCATTGCATACCTATTTACCGCATAAAAAACGTAATATAATTTTGTTTTCCAGTTTTATGGATAGGTTGTGGTCAACGATTTAATATCCCTTCAATCAGATTTTAATTTCGTAAGTCATTATGCTCTAAGAAGTTTTAATTTACATAATGTAAAGCGTTAGGCACAAATCAGTAATTTATTTTGAACATTAATTTAAATTATTAATTAATATGTAACCAATATATATTTATTATAGTGATGTTGTAACCATTTTGTAATCATTTGTAATCAAACGATTTTCCAAAAACTCAGTAAATGATTTTTTATTCATAGATTTCCGGAATTACCAATTGCAGGTGATTTGTTCCCATACGTATTGATAGAAATCATTAATTTTATATGGGGCTTTGACAGAAATCACGCACAGTTTAGGATCGTTGTATAAATTAAGCAGCATTTTCATGCATTTTATCTGTCAAGTTGTTAAGACAAATATACATTGTTATTTGTTAGGCGATATGCAAACATTGTTTGAAAATGGTTGTGGATTCCCTGATGAAATTATGATGGAGATTATGTCATTGGTTGAGGCAGTTGATCTTTACGGGTTGCGTACTGTGTCCAAAAATTGGTATGCTAGCATTAACGATAAGAATTTTATCACACTTCACACGAAAGTATCATCGTGTCGTCGTGTGAAGCACCTTGTGACGTGTAAAGTAGTTCCTGACCCAGTTTCTCCTATATACAGCCTATTCTTCACTCAATCAACCAAGTACGTTGAGGAAGAAAAGTGGTGTTTACTTTCTATCCATAACCACTTTCCACCAGGATGCGTGATTGAATTGGTTGGTACCACTGATGGTTTAATCTGCCTGGAATATTCTAATGGGACACGACAACGTGCATTTGTCATATGTAACCCCGTTACGGGTCAGAACTATCACACCAAGATGCCTGTAACTTTATCGAATGAATGTAAGTTACTGTGGATGACATGTATATTTCGCATTACAAACAGATAACTATACTTACATCATTTACGTTTTAATTTTTAATGTGCAGACGTCATGAGACATGGTTTTGCACTCGATGTGTGTTCAAACACATATTTTCTGGTTGTATTTTGGAAGTCTCGATACTCCGATGATGAGTCTCATTATAGCATATTCTCGACCAACGAGATGCAGTGGTCTAAGACGTTGATATCTGAGTATGACATCGGTACATGGCACACACAGAGTTACCATTTGAATGGTCAACTATTCTGGCAGTCAAATGGTTCATATGAAAGCGGTGATATCGGTAATAGAATCATTTGTTTTAATAAGATTGAAAATAGACTCTACGGGATTGACCTCCCTGTACACCATCCGAATCTGACTTTCAAATTTGCTGTCTTCAATAACCAGTTGTCTGTAGCTACATGTTTTAGGGTGGGTGATTTATGGAGAACATTCAAAATATGGTTTTACAACGAAAAATCAACGACGAGTTGTCGTTGGGATTTGCACTATACGGAGACACCTATAATTTCCGATTCACAGTATCTTGGGTTCTCAAACCAGAGGTTTTTATTTGCCGCATGTGTGCTAATGAGGAACAATCGAAACTATAGGTACAGTCGTAGGATCTATTATATGGATGGTGCTGGCAATGTAAACGTCAAGTTGATGACTCCATTTATGACACACGACTTCGGCATAGATAACTTCGTTGAGTTTGTGGAGACTTTGACGAAGTTTTAGATCACAAATCATAGTGGTACTTAGATGACTACGATATATGTTTCAGTTTGTTACTGTTATATGCAAATGTTGTGTAATTCATCAATCCAGTGCTACATATTTATTATGTGTACGTTGTTTTCGTATAATTTGAGATATATTGCCATTTGTTTATTATGAGTATATTGTTATATTGTCAATAGACTATGACATGTTTTACAAATGCATTCTTGGGATTTACATCGAGATACATTTTATAATGTTTTTATATTTCACAGGAGGCTTAGACATGCTTAGACACAGAATGATATTTTTAGTTAAGGTGGAGTTGGTCTGAAATAGTGCCGTCAATGTATAATCATGATAGTATTTCCTGAATTGTTAGCCTATTAATTAAAGACACGTTATAGATTTTTTCATTGTAGGTCAAAATTGCTGATAGATAAATATTAAAAAACTAAAGTATTGATATTAAATCTTAATCGAAGGTCAAGTTCTTGGATAGTATAAGATATTACGTTTTTATAAAGTAGTTATTTGTCGGATCAATACGAACGACGTAGAAAATGCGTAACGGCATAATTATATAATCCAAGGTGTAGAAGAACAGAATAATGTGCGTTTAGTGATTATGTTTAAATTATAAGTTAGAATTAAATTGTATATAATAAGGCATTTTTCATAATGTGCGTTTATTGACAATATTCTTTCTTAATTACATTGTAAAAAAATCGTTTTACATTTATACCTTATTGAGATTTGTATTACTACAAGAGTTGACATTTTATAGTTTGGTGAACGATGTAATCGACAATTGCTGCGTAATATGTGATATAATTATAATGGCGTGATTATACTCCATTATTTGGTATAAAGTATACATCATTAGTAATTCAGAGTTGACATTTATATGAGTTCGTAGTCTTGGAGATATAGCAGATTAGTACCAATACATCTGTATCAACACCATGGAGCTTCTTTTTGATAATAACCGTGGTCTTTCTTCATATATAATGATGAACATTATGTTTTTGATTGACCCTGCATCTATTTTTCAGATGAGACTGGTCTCAAAAAACTGGTATGATAGCATAATGGACGATGAATTTGTTAAAGAGCACAACAAAGAATCGAAGCTGAGGCGTCAACGTCATTTTCTGGTATGCAAAATCGGGGCAGACTTCTGGAGGTCTAAGGCGTTCTATACCATGTCAAGGAGTTACATCGCCGAGGAAGAATTGATCCTCATAAAGCCACATCCCATATTGCCACACGTACACCGTTTTGATTTAGTCGGTACAATAGACGGACTTATTTGCATGCAACACATTTCCCAAACAAATGTGCGTATATTTTACATTTGCAATCCGTCTACAGGTCAGAACATTACGGTCATGCCCCAGACACCA
>QANZ01031987.1:0-10794 GCA_003254925.1 Chamaecrista fasciculata | reverse complement strand
TAATCACGGACTGTTATCATAGTAAACATGCTAATAATATGATAACCATTAATTTATCTCCATAAATTAATTGATATGTTCTCAACATATCTATAAAATGATTGGCCCTAGGGCACAATCTCCAACAAGTGTTCCTTGAGGTCTGACCTTGGAACGCCCAGCTGATCAAAGCACGACTTGTAAATAATATCAGCGGACGAGCCTTGATCCACCATGATCCTTTCTACCGTAAAGGTACCGATTTGTGCTGTGATCACCATGGGGTCATCATAATCCTGGTTCACCTCCCACAATTCATCGTCGGTGAAGGTTATGGGTTCAACCCATCTGTCCTTTCTGGATGTTTCTTTATAATCGATCCTGAGTATGGATCGATTCACCTTTCTCTTCTTATGCGGGGTTTTGGCGCCACCTTTTTCTATACCGCCCGAGATAGTGTGGATGATCCCAGATGGTCTGTCATCTCTCGGCGGTGTGTGCCGATCTCGTTTCTTTTCTTCGCCATCAGCGCCTCCACCTCTTGGCTTCTTCTGCTCGCGAGTGTTTTTCTCCTCTCTGGGCCTCTTACTTCCATCTTTTTTAATGAACCTGGATGGGAGGCGTCCCAATCTGATCAGGTTCTCGATTTCGTCCTTCAAGACGATGCATTCATCCGTAGTATGCCCCTCTGTTCTGTGATACCTACAATATTTGCTGGTATCCACGTTTCGCCCTGCTCTCCTAGGGCGGTCTGGGAGTCTTGGTAGCAGGTCTGTGTTGCAGATTTCTCGGAAGACCTCCGATTGGAATACAGCGAGAACAGTGTAGACTGCATGCCTTCCCCTGGGTGGGGATCGTGGACGCCGGGAGTAATCCCTTCCTTTTGGTGCTTGGGCGCCACCAGCTTTTTCAGAGTTCTTACTGTATGGCTTTCTGGTGTTCGGTTCAATTCTCGCGAAGCGATCACGTTGGGTTTTGTCTAAATCTTCTTTTGTTATGAACTCCTCAACCATTGAGAGGAGCTCACCGACAGATCTGGGAGCCTTATGCGTAAGCTCCTTATGCGCATGGCTTGGTCTGATTCCTGCCAGGAATGAGTACACTGCGATTTTGTCGTCCACTTCCTTGATACTTAGCAAAGTCTTGTTGAACTTTGCCAAGTAGTCCCGCAGCGAATCTCCCTTGTTTTGTTTGATGTCGGTCAAGACCGCCATAGGCTGCTTATATACTTTGCTGGTGGCGAATCGTTTCTTAAACATTTCCTCCAGGTCCTTAAAGCAATGTACCGAGCCCGCCGGGAGTTTGGAGAACCAATCCAGAGCCGGTCCTTCCAAAGTTATAGGGAACAGCTTGCACCGCTGAGGATCTCCTAAGTTGGAGATATTCATGGCGGCCTTGAAACTGAGTAAATGATCCTCCGGGTCTTTTTCCCCTGTATAAGGCGTCAGCTTCATGGGTATCTTGTAGTTCCTGTCTAGTTCAACAGCTTGCACATGAGGGGCAAAGATTCCCTCAGCCAATGGGGGCGCTCTGGCCGGGAGCGCCGAATTGATTGGAGGCGCCGATTTTGGCGCTGGCGCCTGGACACTCATAGGCTGGTACATTCCAGTGGATCTTCCATAAGGCGCCGATTCTGGCGCTGGCGCCTGGACGCTCATAGGCTGGTACATTCCAGTGGATCCTCCATAGACGCCATATCCGGGGTAATATTGAGGATAATACCCCTGTGGGTAATAGTAGCCCTGAGGTGGATAAGAGTAGGCGCCCACCCAAGTGTGCTGCTGGGTGAGCTGAGTGGTTTGGCTAGGAGCCTGCTGTTGGGCTGTCACCTGGGCAGGTGGTGGGTTGTTCGTGGGAGCCTGCTGTTCTTGGTTTCCTGGGTTTCCTTCTGGAGGTACGGGCTCTGGGTCAGCTTCCTCAGCAACTTGCTTTCCCTTGCCCGTAACCAGATCACAGATGTCTTTGCGCAGTGCTTCCATCTCGATGCGCATGTCAGCCTAGAGTGCAGCAATCTTGTCTTCTGCAGTTATGGTAATTTGCCCCGCAGTCGCTGGGTTGGGCAGCGTAGGGGCTTCCTGGATGGTAGGAAATCCTGGGGGAGGAGCAAGCGTCGAATCCTATGCGGATTGAGCTACTGAGCCTCCTGAAGCGTGTTGATCAGTTGGAGTGGATGTCATCTTGCCAATTTCTGTAGATGTCATCTTTTTCTCTGGTTCGATGAACACACAGGTTAGATAAAACAAAAATACAGGAAAAAATGTATATGATCCAACCTCATTGTTCATGTACTCAAAGAAAAATTTAAACTAAGATCAACACTTTCGACAACAAATTAAATCTGGACTTTGAATGAAAAATTCCCCACAGTCGGCGCCAGTGATGAACCTGGTTTTGGCCGGAGGGCATTACCTGGTTCGATGAAGCAACTCTGGGTCAAAAGTCGCCTGCAAGTTAATGAATGCACAGGGATGGCCCTGCGATTCACCTCCGATGCTTAAGTCAGTAAAGAGCTTGAGAGCAATAATATGTGTAAATAGCAATAGTGCGTACCTTTTTCCAGTGTTTTTGGCTTCCCTTTTATACTGGTTGAGGATAATCTGATAGGATCCGGATTTGGCTCCATATCTGATCGTAATCTCAACTGATTCTGCTGACCTGGCATAGATGCTAAGGGAAACCTTAACCGATCGTGATCTTAACTGATTTGGCAGTTAAGATTGTGCCAAAGACGTATATAATGGGAGAGACGTGTGCCCCCTAACTTCTACTTGACTCCTGATTGTCGTGGAGACGTTCTCCTGCACGTCTTCTTTGTGGACGCCTAGATGTTGGCGTTCTTGCTTGACGCAGGATAGTTTGGCGTCCACGATTGGGTGATCCTCTTATTGGGTTTTTGGCGTCATCGACCCAAGTCCCGTTGGCCTTAAGGGCTGTCGGGCCGATTATGGCGTTCTTGGCTGGTATAGGACCATTCGGCGCTCTTGACCAAGTAATTTCCCTAAGTGGACCTTGACCGCCACTTAGTCCGAGTCCTTAGAGCCTCCAATTTATTAGGCCTATTATCACTAGTCCCAACAAAAGGAGTGAAGCTCTGTCCCCATCAGTGGAGTCCCTACCAAGGGCGTTGTCATCTTCATGCTGCTTGTTGGCGTCGATGCCGTGGGTACTCCCCTATAGCCTGAGTATTATTCTTTTCGTGATTTGTTGGGGGGTTATGGACATTAGCGCCGAACTCTGCTTTCCAGCTGGTAGGGCGTTCTTAGTGTTAGCGCCATTTCAGGAGGCTTTGACTATCATCGACGCCTCCTAACCTTGCCTTTTCACCTTCCTCGCTGACGTATAGTTGTCGCTTCGAGTCTGTTCGTCAGTGCTATCGTGGCCACGTGTCAACATGCCATTCGCGTTTCAGTGATCATGATGGCAAATCGTGAACCGAGGGGGGCGCATTTAATGCGGCGCTTCGATTTTCGTGAAAAGTTGAAAGAACCGCCATTTCCTTTCTTCCTCTCCCTCACTTGACCATTTTCCATTTTCGAACTTTTTTCCTCCTCATTTCTTCTGCATTTCCAAATCCTCTGACTTGGTTTGCTGCCTCCTTCGTTCTCCTTCGTTCCGTTGCTGCTGCTCGCTATCCTCGACAACCAAGTGAAGCTTTCGTTCGGTAAGTAATTTGTCGTCACTTTTCGCCATTCTTTTTTGGGTTTTTGGATTTGGGCCGATCATTACCCATTGTGTTTCTGGTGTTCATCGCAGTGTTCGTCGAGTTCTTCCGATTTTTGCTTTGTGGGTCTTCTGCCAATCTATTATCGTTCATGGATTTCAACAAATGTGAGTTCTTCTTCTTTCAAAAACTTCTATTGCCTCTTGTTTGATTTTGCCGTTTTGTCTTGGCCTGGTTTGGTTTTGTTTTTGTTTTGGTCTGGTAGTCAATCGCAATATGCCAAGGGTTTTTCCCTCCCCCTTTTTTTTTTTGTTTGGTGGGTGGAGGTGCATTCTCCGAGAAGTGTACTGAACTGGTCCTGTTTCCACAGCTGCTGGAAACAAAATGGTTCCTGGGTCGTCAGCGCCTGAGCTGTCAGCGCCGACAAGGGTTGATTCTCCTTCGGTCAGGGTTGGCGGTGACTCCATGGACTCCTCTTCCTCGACGTCTACAGAAATTCGTGAGATGCTGTCCCCGGATGAGGCGTCAGCGGGTGAGGAACGTTCAATGCGTCAAGCTACAGCCCTTGTGTGGGCGTCTATAGGAGATGGTAACCCACAGCAAACCATTTGCGGAGAAGAGGTTGACTTCTTGGCTTTCCCCGATTGGTTTCTTTCCTCCAATAAGGGTCTAGCTAAAGTTCCTTGGGTCAAAGGGGCTGTCGAGAGCATGCCTTGTGGTCCTGATAGGGCCGAGGTGATGAGGAACGCGCGTCCCGTCGTCGATTGGCGTCGCCAGAATCTTGACGAGAAAGTATAACTTCCACACCTGGACCAAACAAATGATACTATTAAAGAATTTTGGTGTTGGCTCCATGACGACGAGCTCCTTCAAGAACTTAACGAGGAGTTAATAGTGAATTCGCCCCGCCGGCGGTCTTCTGGGTGCCGGATCGCGACACTTAGTCATTTGAAAGATGGTCCTAACATGCTCTATACTGATGGTAGGGGGTTCTTGATTTGCGAGCATGTCCTCCGGAGTTGTGACATTGAGATGCCTTTTAACCCGGCGATTTTGGACTTGCTGGCAATCATGAACATTGCCCCCATCCAGTTGAGTGTCAATGGTTGGCGCATTCTTCTCGGCTTCGTCGCCAAGTGTAAGAGGGATGGTGTGCGTGCGACGACGCGATTATTTCTTTTCTTTTTCTATCCACGGTGGGTAGATAACTTGTTCATTTCCTACTATCGGCGTCCTGAGCGTCCCTTGATCCTTGATCATGCTGTCAGCAATCCGAAGACGTGGCAGTACAAATTCTTCTTCCTTGAGGGGTCTGGGTCCAGGCGTCCTTTCTGGGTTCGCTCTTCAGACGAGCGCGCCATGTTTCCTTTGTCTTGGAGGAGGCCACGGCTGGGGCCATTTGAGTGTAATTGGAGGGACTTGACCGTGGATGAGCGCTTGGGGGCGCTGCGGTTGATCACCACAGACCCTCTTGACCCTAAGCATTGTATGTTACTATTTCTTGTGTTATAAGTTCTTTGTTATATTCGTGTTTCTCTAACACTTGCTTTGTTTTGTTTCAGTGCTCGAGGCAAATGCAGCTGATGTTATAGGGAGTCGGCGCGGTCAAGCCGACAAAAGGTAAAGGGAAGGCGGTGGCTGCTCCCAAGACTGCTCCTAAGAAGACACCCTTTGCCGCCGCCATTGCTGCCGTTGCTACGAGGAAGCCCGGGGGCGTTGTTATCCGAGAACCTGCGGCGGCTCCCCAACCTTCATCTCAATCTTCCAAAGGGAAAGAGAGCACTATTACTGCCAAGGATGGGGAGCCTCCGAAGAAGCGCCAACGCCCCACTGTAGAAGTCCCTCAGATTCCGGCGGCTCCAGAGGAGGTTGGCTTCAATGCTCTGGAGTTTCTCTCCAAGTCCTTGTCTGAAGAGGGTTCGGTGAAACGGGATGACCTGGCTCGGGCGTCCACGGAAAACACTCAGGACCCGTCTGAGGAAGCGGCTAGGTTTCTTCTAGCCACGGGGATGCGGTTGCTTGCTAACAGTGTCTCTCGGAAGGATCTCTTGTCTGAAAGAGACGCTGCGCGTGACGACGCCAAGAGGACGCGTCAAGAGCTAATTGAGCTGAAGGACGAGCTCAACGTGACGAAGGCGTCCCAAGAATCTCTTCAGGGTGATTACCACCGAAGGGGAAATCGGTTGCGAGAGGTCAATGAGTTAAACGACCAACTGAACATAAAGGTGGCGTCCTTGGAGGACGAACTTCGGCAAGAGAAGGAGAAATTTAAGGCGTTGTGTTCCTTGGTCGTTCGGCAGGTAAAGTGGCGGGGATCGCGCTATAACTACATTGGGTTCAAGAATGCCATAGCGCAATTAAAGCTTCGAAACCCCAACCTCAATACCGAGGGGATATGCCCCAACAAGGTCGTAGAAGGGAGGCTTCTCCGGGATCCGTTCCGTAGTGATCCCATGGTGAGGATGCCCTGCATGCCGGACAACTTTGATTTGGACGGTTATGAGTCTCAGGGCGACGAGGACTTCCCATGGTTTCCCAACATGGTGGTTCCCCTTCCAGGGGAGTCGGCAACTGCTGATGCGGCGCCTTCGTCAGATGCGGGTGTTGGTGCAAGCGGCGTCGTTGCCGATGAGGCGGATGGGAACGCCGAGGGGGCTCAGAGCGTAACTACGACCGAGGATCCCCCTGCTGCTGCCTAGGCCTGCGTGCCTTTGTGGACTTTTTTGGGCCTGCGTGCCTATTTATAAACTTTTTTGTTAGTTTGGTTACGGCTTTGGCGCCGTTTTGAATTGTGATTAATATTGGCCTGTTGTGCCACTTCTTGAATGGTTGGGCGTCGACGCCCTTAACATGCTTTTTATACCTGATTTGCTTTGAGTTACCTTTGATCGCTCTCGTTTCGTAGTGTGTTTTCAACTTGCGTGTTTTTCGATTCGATCGATATGTTGTTTTGCACCTTAAGGTGCTACCTCGCGATGGGCACGCTTCGAGCGTTTTTGCGTATCATACGCTAAGTTTTGACTAGTCATCCAAGGGAGGGTCGGTCCGCATGGTAGTGAGTGTCATACTCACAAGGCTCCTTCGAGGGCCTTTTCGCTGCTGTTCCGAGGGCGTCTCCCCGAGCAGCGCCAACTTTATTATTTGTTGGAAAGAAGAAAATATAATTTATTAATGATGAAAGCAAAGTACAATTGGCGCCATGGCCTTATTTAAACATTACTATAACTTAGAACGAAATTTATCCGCTCAGGGAAAATAAAATTTGAGCTTTGCCATGTTCCAGGCGTTCGGGAGTGATTTGCCTTCGGGCGTTTCTAGTCGGAAAGCATTCCCGGGTAGGACTTCCACGACTCTGTAAGGGCCTTCCCAGTTTGGTCCGAGCTTGCCATGTCTAGGATCCTTTCTGTTGTTTTCAACAGTTCTGAGCACCAGATCTCCTACTCCGAGAGTTCTGGGTTTTATTTTTGAGTCATGGTATCTTTTCACCATTTGATTGTAGGCAGCTTGTCTGATGGCTGCAACTTCTCTTCTTTCCTCTAAGCTATCTAAGGCTTGGAGCCTGGAGTTGGCGTCATTGGTATTTGGATAATTGATTATCCTCTCAGTCGGGACGTTCACTTCGGCAGGTATGACTGCTTCATGTCCGTATGCTAAGGCGAAAGGTGATTCCTTTGTAGTTGTTTGTTCCGTGGTCCTGTATGACCATAGGACTGAGGGGAGCTCATCAACCCATCTTCCCTTAGCTGACTCCAGTCTTTTCTTGATTCCCTGTATGATGATTCTGTTGGCTAACTCAACTTGGCCGTTTGTGGCTGGATGTTCTACCGAGGTGGTTTTATGATGAATTTTCCAAGCCTAGCAAAAGTCTTGGAACTTCCTACTTGTGAATTGGGCGCCATTGTCAGATATTGAGTGTTGGGGACTCCAAATCTGGTAATGACGTTCTGCCATAGGAATTTTTCCATAGCTTCTGAGGTTATGGACGCCACTGCCTTGGCTTCTACCCATTTCGTAAAGTAGTCAACAGCGACTATGAGAAATTTTTTCTGATAGGCCGCTGTTGGGAATGGTCCGGCGATGTCGATTCCCCATAAGTCGAACAGCCAAGATGAGGTAATGGCGCTCATGGGAGCTGCGTGAGTATGGATCATATTGGCATACTTCTGACATTTCTCGCATGAGCGCACAATGCTTTCTGCGTCCTGCAATAGCGTGGGCCAATAGTAGCCTGCCCTCTGGATTTTCCTTCGCATTGCCATTGGGCCTTGGTGGCTTGCACACAATCCTTCATGGACTTCAGTCAACACTCTGGTAACTTCCTCACCCGCTATACACTTGGCTCCTGGGTGACTAAAGTTTTTTCTGTATAGTGCTCCTTGTCTGACGAAGTACCTGCCAGATCTCCTTGTGACTTTTCTCGCTTCGTTCTTATTTGAAGGAAGGGAGCCTTTTTCCAGATAGTTGAATATTGGCGTCCTCCAATCGACAACTTCTTTCATAGGAAGAATGTCTTGTTCCAGTATCGAGGGCTCCCTGAGAGTCGTTTTGATGATGGAATTCCTTCCTCCTTTGTTAGGCTTAGAGGCCAGCTTGGCGAGCTCGTCGGCTCGGGCGTTCTCGCTTCGTGGGATATGATTGAAAGTGGCGTCTATGCCTGATCCTTCCATGATCTTTTTTGCTTTTTCGGCGTACTGGATCATGGTTGAGTCTTTGGTTTCATATTCTCCGTTCATCTGCTGTACTACCAATTGGGAGTCTGCAAAGATTTCTAATCTCCTGGCGCCTATGTTGGCCGCCAATTTCAAGGCAGCAATCAACGCCTCATACTCCGCCTGATTGTTGGTAATAGGGCATTCGATTTCAATGGATTGTTCGATGATGGAGCCGTCTGGGGCTTGCATTACCACTCCTGTTCCGCGTTGGGAGTTTGACGCGGCGCCATCGATGTGCACGCTCCAAGTCCAATTTTGGGCGTTGTCCGGTCCGGTCATCTCTGCTATGAAGTCTGCTAATGCTTGCCCCTTAATGGCCCTCCTTGGCTCGTAGGCGATCCCATACTCTGAGATTTCTACGGACCATATTGACATCCTTCCAGCAATATCTGGTTGTTCGATCATTTGCTTGAGGGGTTTATCCGTTCTGACGATTATTTGGTATTGCTGGTAGTAGTGTCTCAGCTTCCTGGTTGAGTGAAGTAATGAAAACGTCAGCTTCTCTAGGCGGTGATACCTTTTTTCGGCTCCTGTGAGCGTTTTGCTCGTGAAGTAGATGGGTTTCTGCTCTTCCCCATCTTCGAGTACCAAGGCCGAACTGATAGCGTCGTCCGTGGACGCCAAGTAGACGTAGATTGGCTTATCTTAGACTGGAATTACCAAAATTGGCGGTGACGCCAGATACGCCTTTAGCCTTTGGAAGGCTTCCTCGCATTCCTTGGTCCATTCGAATTTTTTGTTTGCTTTTAGTGTTCGAAAGAAAGGCAAGCATTTGTCAGCTGACCTGAATGTAAAGGAGACCATTAATGAGTAATGCTCGTTGTATTGATATAAGTTATGCGTCGAAAAGACGGCTTACATAGAATTTAAATGGCGTGCTTGAAAAGATAAGGACCAGACATAAGTAGTCCTAAAAACAGGAATTTAAAAACATGTTTGAAATGAAAGAAGCCGTCAAGGCTTTGCTAAAAGAAAGTAGCTTCAAAGCTTTATTATTGAGGTGGCGGTAGGCGCCCTCTACCTCGACAGGAACCTATGGAGTGCCGCTAGCCTTCCGTTGAGGCGTTGGACCTCCTTAATTGACCTAGGAGAGTGCATCTCCAGGATAGCTCTGCACTGGTCCGGGTTTGCTTCGATTCCTCTGTTGGTGAGCATGAATCCGAGGAATTTTGCCCCCGTTTACACCGAAGGCGCACTTTGAGGGGTTCAGCTTCATTTGGTACTTGCGTAGCTGGTTGAAGATCTCCTTCAGATCTTTGGTGTGCTTACCCCCTTCTTTCGTCTTCACCACCATGTCGTCGACGTAGACTTCCAGATTCTTTCCAATGTAATCTCTAAAGAAGAGATCCATCATTCTCTGGTAGTTAGCGCCCGCATTCTTTAGTCCGAAAGGCATCACCGTGAAGCAATACGTGCCCATCTCCGTTATGAACGCCGTTTTCTCGGCGTCCTCAGGGTTCATCTTTATCTGATTATATCCGCTGAAGGAATCTAAGAAGCTCATCGTCTGATGACCACAAGTCCCATCCACAAATTTGTCGATATTGGGGAGTGGGTAGTGATCTTTTGGACACGCCTTGTTGAGGTCAGTGAAGTCCACACACATCCTCCACTTGCCATTGGATTTCTTGACCAGTACCACGTTGGAGAGCCATTCAGGGTATTTGGCTTCCCTGATAAATCCCGCGGTCAGTAGTTTACCAACTTCTTCTTGGATAGGCGCTTGGCGCTCATGGCCAAAAAGGCGTTTGCGCTGGATGACTCCTCTTCAGCCATCAGTGTTCAGGCTGTGGCAGATGAGCTTCGGGTCAATTCCTGGCATGTCTGCAGGACACCAGGCGAAGACGTCCGAGGATTCTCTTAAGAGTTGGATAAGTTCGGACTTTTCTTCTTCACGAAGGAGCATGTTGATCTGAACCGTTTTCTCGGCGTCTTTGCCTAGCTGTACAACCTCCAAATCTCCTGTTGGCTTGGGCCTTTGATTCGAGATCTCGTCCCTGAAGTCTTCTATTTCATCGTTCGAACCCTCAAGCTTCCCTTTATTTGGGGCGTTATCAGCCGATGTACTCGCCCGTGTTTTCCTCTTTCTTTCCTCTTCATTGGTTTTTGCCAGACTCATTGCGTAACATTGTCTGGCTGTTCTCTTGTCCGCTCTCACTTGACCCACTCCTTGTGCTATTGGAAATTTCATGCGAAGGTGGGCAGTGGATACCACCGCTCTCAGCTTGTTCAGGGAGGGACGCCCGAGAAGGACATTATATGCCGAAGGCGCCTGGACCACCAAGAATTCTACCATGACACTTGTCACTCTTGGCTTTTCTCCTACGGTGAGTCGTAAGTCAACACTTCCAAGGGCTGGTATTTGGTCTCCTGTGAACCCTATAAGGCGTCCATAGTGTTGTTGGGAATTGTAGGCGCCTAACGCAGCGGAAGCAAAAATAA
>QANZ01031980.1:0-10147 GCA_003254925.1 Chamaecrista fasciculata | reverse complement strand
CTGCTTTTTATTGAATGCAAAAACGAAAAAAAAAAAAACCAAAGGATAGCTCAAACAAATGAAAGTAGATATTCTCTGTTCTTCATAAACTTATAATACTCTAGTATTTCCACGTCGATCGAAACTTTTCTTTTTGGTATTATTACTTAATTTTTTGTATGGAGTATTATTATTACTTAGTTTGATACGAGTATAAGCCCTTAGGAGAACCACACCCCAAAAGCTAGCTGTTGAAGTTGGAGAGCCCAAGGTCTTATATAGTGCTTTACCTTCAGCTAACTACCCGATGTGGGACTCGTATCATAGTTGCTTTATGATTTTTCTATATATTCATTCTACAATACAACAATTATGTAAATACTATTGCAATTAGTTGATTTATCCTTAAATATGTGCGTCATTTATATCTCAATTCATTGTGTAGTAAAAATACGATCGAAAATGAAACTCAACTGCTAGTTCCATTTTTCAAATGTCACATTAATGTCAACATTAATCTGATAAAATCTTGGTATAGATAAAATTGATACATGCAACATTGATATTGTGTATCTAGTGTTTTTGTTAAAATTGACAGAAAATAAATATCACAATTTGTAAACTCAAAACCATCAAAATAGTTGAAAACTCAACACTTTAGACGGCAACAGTAGTGCTTTTGAATAAAGCTGAAAAGATTAAAATATAATTTACCATTCTTTTTCAATTCTAAGGAATCGAACTAAATTGTCTTAAGTCATCTTCCAGAAGTCAAGGAATTGCTTGAGCTAGTGAAATTCAGATTTAGATCTTCTGAAGTGTAATAATTAGTACATTTTGTAGAGTTTAGAAATAGAAGAAAAATGTAGAAAAAGAAAATGTGCACCCCATAGTTTTTATTATTCTGGGCCACTCTTTCTCTTTTTACTTCTTATATCTCTCTAAATTGCACAAACTGGCAAATAGCACCAACTATCACACTTCAGAAGATTCAAATTCTTCATGAAATACCCAGAGTGAAAGCAGCACTTGAACAGCATAATTGTGAGAATTAAATGACAACAATTCATGCAATCAAAATCACGCGATTACACCCTTAATCAGAATCATTATCATTGATTATCATCATGAAAAATAAGATCCCATCTCTAGTTGACAACTGTAAACCCACACCTAAGTTCTCAAAATATTATTGACAACTTCAAGAAAGTTAACACAAAATCAAAATTTCAAAAGGAGGGTGCGTATCTCATTTACATGATGCTACTACGACAAAAGCCTTATTGCCCTGATTTCTTAATGAGATATGGGGAAAGTAGCCTTACTTCGTTGTTTCAGAGAATGGTGGAAATCGGAAAAAGCTCCTTCCATTTCATTAGGAAGAGGGAGCTGAAGGGAAAGTGCAAGTGCAGGAAGACGTGTTGTGTAGTGCACACTTGTTTTACCATAGAAGGATTGGGCAAGTACTGGTTTGTTCCACCCGAAAATGAAAAATATAAATGCCCCCCAAGTGAGGCAGCTCTTCAAAAGAGCTTCTGGTGGACCTGGAATGTCCCTAAAGTATAAGTCATAATAGCAAAAATGACTAAAGGAAAGAAATTCTCATCTGTATTTTTAACTGTGCATCATGTTTAGTTTTAGAAGTAATGAAGTATCAACTATCAAAAGATAATCTATCTGAGTCAACATACTTTTGGTTTCATGAACCATCCAATGAAGTAATATTGAGTAAACTATCAATATAATCCTTGGTTATATGGGCGTTGTTATGTTAGTTCTTGGATTTTTGAAATGTTTGATTTATTCAAAAACTCGTGACTCATTGCAATCTAATCCTTTCGGAGACTGAGTTGTGCACTGTTTGTTTGAGTGTCCATAGAGACTAATTTATAATGAGTCATAAATTTTTCGGGGCTAAACAAAACATTTCAAAAACCAGGGGCTTAAACGACTACACCCGTATAATTTAGACATTGTCACATTAGAATGTCAGTTTACTCAAATAATATTCATACCTCAGAAATTGAGATCATGTATCTTGACAAATATAAGAATTGACTACATATATGCATATGTGAAATGAAAATTGAGGAGGGCTATATATTAAAACAAGTGGAACATGTTTAATCATTCAAAATATAAATCAACAAATTGATACCTGGAAAATTTAGAGCAAGACCAGTACAACATCCAACTATCCCATCATTAATGGCTGCAAGAAAAAAAAAATGGGGCAACCAAATATCACAAAAAAAGTAATTATGAAAAATTGTATTGTACTTCTATGGTTAAGATTTTTATACCATCATCCTTTCCTCGGAGGCTTTCCAAGAGGCGAGGAACCAAACTGTGAACCCCAGAAAAAATTGCCATTTTCTAATACATACAGAAGAAAAAATAAACAGGATATCCAAATATGAATTGAGCACACAAAGTTCGAGCAAATGAAAAAAAATAAAAAAGTAGTGAGGTCTATTATGTACCTTTCCACCATATTTTGCTAATCCAGGGGACTCCTGAAACCCTTTGTCAGCCAAATATCCAAGGGCTGAAACAGGGCCAAGGAAAGCATCGTGAGTAAATTAAGAACCTCTAAAACCCTAGCATAATTAATTACATCATAATGAGGAGGAAATTAAAGCAATTAATCATAATTATAAGCAAAAATGCAAGCAGGAATGAGAGAGGGAAAAACCAAAGCCTATGAAAGAGCCAGTTAGGGCGCCGAAGAAAGTGTCGAAGGCAAGGTCGCGAGGTCTGATACAAGGAAATGGAGAAGCAGAGAGAGGAGGAAACTGATTATTAACATAGTCGCCGGAATTTGACTTTGAAGAATTTGCCGTCGCCATCGTTTCGCTTCTCTCTGTGTGTCTCTCTCTCTGGCGGCAGCAAGAAATCCAAAATGAAACGGACGCAGTAGTGTACTCGCCTTCGTATATATATATATAGTGGTGTTGCGTGCAATGCAAGCTTTATAGGACAATTGTGGTATTTATATTTTTGGTTTTAAATATTACTTTTGTAATTTGGATAAAATAAAGGGTAAATTGCAAATAAGGTCTATGTACGTGGTTTGGGATATTTTGAGATCGGGTCTCTGTGGTTTGAAAAGTGGCAATTTGGGGGGCTGGGATTTGCTCTGTTAGCAGAAAAGAGTCCTCCTTCCAAAATTTAATGGAAATTTGGGCTAAATTGTCATTTTAAGACTTTAACTATTAATTTCCTATGTATTTGACTCCTTGTTTTTATGAGAAAGGGATTTTGATGCAAAAATAGAAAATTTTCAGGAACTTTCACTCTGGCTATTGAAAAAATGGTTGAATATAATTGCAAAAGGATCTCTCGAATTTTGTCAAATCAAAAAAAATTTCAATAGCCGGGGTGAAAATTTCCGAAATTTTTTTATTTTTACATCAAAGTCTCTCCCTCATAGAAATAAGGAGTCAAATATATAGAAATTTAATAGTTAGGGTCTTAAAATATTATTTTAGCCTAAATTTCTGTTAATTTTGGACGAAGGGTCCTTTTCTGCTAACGAAGCAAATCTTAGCCCTCCAAATTACTACTTCTCAAAGCATAGAGACCCGATCTCAAAATACTCCAAACCATAGAGAACTTTTGCTTCATTACAATGTATGTTTTTAATTGTACTAATACAAGTGAAGTGCAAGTTGGAGAGCTCTTTTAGAGCATATGATCACATGCCCGATATTATATTCACTTTTGTTCCATGGCATTTTTCTTTCCTTCTGGGAAGTTTTTTTTTTAACAAAGTTCCTTCAGAGAAGCTTGATGTAACACAACAAAATATCTTATATTATATGGCTCCACCCGTTTCTAGTCGTCTATGTTTAAAACTATAGTCTATGAAATTAAAAATAAGAGAAAATTTACTATTTAGTCTCTCTTTCTTTACTAAGTTAACAATTTAGTCCCTTATTTATTTTACATACATATTTGCGTGCCCGTTAGGACACGTAAAGCCCCTNCTAAGAAGCATGGACACTGACACGGACACGGGATACGACACGGACACGGACACAGCGACACGCTAAACTCTCAAAATTACGCGACACGACACGCCATATATTTATATATATGAATAATTAAATATTCATAATTTTTAATGAAAAATTTAAAAATTACAAGTTTTATTCATAATATATGTCATATGTATTATTATTTTCTCTTATATGTCATGTTAAAGCCACACAAAATTAATTTATATTTTAAAATTTATGAATATGTGTCGTGTCAGTGTCGTACGGATGTCGGACACTGACACGTGTCCGACACGGTGACACGCCTTCAAAATGAAGTGTCCATGCTTCTTAGAAAAAAATAAATGAATACTCTAACATATAAATTATAATTCAAATGAAAAATGGTCAACATAATATATCAATATATATCATTCAAAGAAATAAAAGAGTTAAATAAATTTAATTAAATGGATTATATTAAGTTCTCCGAGAACTATCTCAAATTCTTTAATAACTCATTAACATCATATTCTCATATTTTCATTGAGTTTATTGATACCTATAATAGTATCCAAACCACTACCGAGGTTATGCAAATAAATAAGATTCTTACTCTTCTACAGTGTATATTATTACTCTTCCAGAGTACTTTTATGAGATTTTTTAATTCTTTTTCTTTCAGAGAAAATTAATCATTATAAGAATAAATATACTAACTTCTAACGTACTTTGAATTCTTCACTATTTAATTATACCCATACTTTATCCATAAAATCACACCTTGTATTGGAATGTATATTTACACCAAATAAAATATATACTCTTTGAACTTCAGGTTCACTTATCAATATATAAAAATTAATGATAATCTCACGTTTGATCATATCAACACATCACAAATTTAATTGTGATAATATATCAAATCTAAAAATACATCAATCAAAACATATCTAAAATGAAATATTTATTTTGATATTGACTTTCAAAGCTGTTAAATATCTAAATTGATGTTAGTCTTCAAACTATTGACAAATATTTTTAACAACTCCGTCAAAATATATTTATATTCGCCTTCAAGGCTATTAATAGGTTTTATTTGTAATTTATCCAAATATTTTGACTATTAGCCTTCAAGGCTGATATAACACAGCTTCAATAGTCAAATTATTGCCTTCAAGGCATTATTAGATAATTTCATTAGTCACACTATTGCCCTGAGTAAATTATCAACATGTACAATAATCTTTCAATACACTTATCTTTTGTAAGAATACAATAATTGATCTAATAAAATTGAATCAAAACATAATATGACTTCAGGTCATCTACTTATTCATATGAAACCTTAATCATATATAGCTTCAGGCCATATGAAAAAAATCCAAAAATCTTAAGATGACGACCACGATAATAAGCTTTTAGAATACATTACAATAATGATAAACTATTTAACATAAAAATTTCAAGCAACCATAAAAATTTCTTACCTTGTAACAAGAAAGCTTGAAAAATAATTAACTTACCTCCTTAATTATCCAAAATCGAATTCAGAAGAGATTCGTGATTAATTACCTAAACTTATATCGATAAAGACTCATGTTTAAGTGCCAAAAACTCAAATCGGTAGAGGCTCGTGCTGATAACGTGTTGTAAAATATATGAAATAAGAATACTCAAGGTAGAGAGAAAAGTAGAAGCGGAGATGGATTCTATTATTCAAGTAATTTCCAACCTTTACATCAACTCATAAAGCCTCTATTTATAAGCTAAAGGATCTCAAAGGGGAAATGAACCTAATTTAATATAGATAATAAAAGGATAGTCTCACATTAATATACACAAGAAACTAAATAAACACAATTATAAAGAAAACTTCAAACTTCTATTGAAGATATTAAGAGGAAATCGTAAATATTCACTAATATTAATCATAATATTTATAACATTCTCTACATTTTGATAACATTTAAGAATTTAGTCCTTCCACACTAATCCCTTATGACATCGTTAACTTCTTGTTGGTTTTATGAGGGAGGGATTTTGATGCAAAAATAGAAAATTTTCGGGGACTTTCACTTGGGCTATTGAAAAAATGGTTAAATATAATTGCAAAAGGATCACTCGAATTCTGTCAAATCAAAAAAAAAATCAATAGCTAGAGTAAAGTTCCCGAAAATTTTCGGTTTTTACATCAAAGTCTCTCCCTCATAGAAATAAGGAGTCAAATGCATAGAAAATTAATAATTACGATCTTAAAATGTTAGTTTAGCCTAAATTTATGTTAATTTTTGGACGGAGGGCCCTTTTCTGTTACCAGAGCAAACCTCAACCCCCTAAATTGTCACTTTTCAAACCACAGAGATCCGGTCTCAAAATAGCCCAAACCACAAAACCTTCTGTATAATTTACCCTAAAATAATTATTAAAACTTATTGCAAAATGAAATATGTTAATTTAATAATTATTTCTATAATTAATTAAATTAATTTTAAACGAATTTAAAAAAGTGAAATGTAATCCATAGAAAAATAGTTGAAACCTCCACTTCAAAGTTCAAACCTTGTAAGCACACATATATAAAATTGACAAGTAACTAATTCAGTGCATGTGAATTTTTCACAGTATGGAGGATTTTGAAATTAGTCCATAGTTGGAGGGGCGTTTATTTTTTAATGAGAAATTAATGTGTATTAATAAATTATGAATATTAAAAAAAAAGTGTTATAAATACTATTTTTATTTGTGTATATTCACAATTACTTTTGATATTTTCTGTGCATAAAAGTTTTAAATTTTTTCAAAAATCGTGATTATGATCTTTAGTTTCTCCATATACATCAATATGAATTTATCCATTCATTATATACATTGAATTAGGTACATCCCCCTTTCAGATCATTTAGCTTATAAATAGAGATTTTAGGAGTTAGTGTGTATAAGGTATATCAGTTAATAAAAGAAGTATTTTCTCTCATTACATTTCTCTGTACTTTTAATATTCTTATTTTATATATTTCACAACACGTTATCAGTACACATCTATCCATATGAATCTTAAGTACTTGAGGTATTGTTTAAATTTTATTAACTTTATCTTTTATATATGTATTATATCTCTTAATAGATTTGTTGTTTCTTTATAGTATGACAAATCTTGCAAAAAATAAATTATGGTCTTCGACATATCTGGCAAAAAATGATCTTTCATGAGCACCAGATGTTGAAATGCATTTGAATGTTATGGATCTTGGAGAAACAATGGAGCGTTTGGTACACGGATTATTTTTTCATTCTCGGGAGTCACATTCCTAGGAATGTGATTCCTAGGAATAAGATTCTCAGGATTATAAGAATGTCTGTTTGGATGAATTAAAATAATCCTAGGATTATTTTGCAATATTCCCAAGAATATTACAATCTTGTGTTTGGTTCAACTTTGATATTCCTGGAATGTTTAATACTTTTACAAATATGCCCTTAACTTTTTATTCTCAACTAATAGTTTATCAAATGTAGAAATTGTTCAAAACAATTCATGAGAAAAATACTATATCATAAAGAAATAATTATATCATAATTAAAATTTCTTCTGCACTTCAAGGCAGCAGAGTTGTAAAATGACAAAGATGAAAAATGACAAGGGTTTGTAGAGAAATAATTAATTAGGGCAAATTAATTAGGGGTAATAAAGTCATTTTAGATGAGACAAATAATCCCATATCATGGGATTAGACTAATCCCACCCCCTAGGGTGGGATTAAAAAATAGTTATTTTAGGAAATTATACTATTCCTGGGAATACAATATTCCCGGAACTAATTTTTCAATCCGCGTACCAAACACGGGATTACTCTAGTCCGGAGCTCATAATCCCGAAATTATTTTTTTCAATCCGTGTACCAAACGCCTCCTAAGAGAAGAAAATGAGGCATCAAGCCAAATACGTGTCAAAGTTATGATTTTTATACATCAACATCTAGATGAAGGATTCAAGGTTGGATACCTCATATAAAAGATCCTATTGCTTTGTGGCAAAATTTGAAAGAAAAATATGACCGTTTTAAAACAATCATCCTCTCTAAAGCCTAATATGAATGAATGCACTTGCGGTTACAAGATTTTAAATCAGTCAGTGAATACAATTTTGCACTGTTTAAAATAAATTTCAATTAAAACTTTATGGAGAAAATATCATTATATACGCGACATCCAAAATAACACTTTATTATCATATCACAATACAAAAACCATGTGATCTCATATTACGGGATTGGAAATAATATTTTTTTAATTAAAGTTCTAAACATTGCCTAATTGTATTAAATATTGAGAACTAATGATAATATTTTCTCTACAGGCCAAAAAAAAATGATGATATTTTCTCCACAAAGTTTGAATTGAAAATTGATTTTAAACATTGTAGAGTTCTATTCACTAACTAATTTAGAATCTTGTAATTATAAGTGCATCCATTTATATCGGGAGGATGACTGTTTTTAAATAGCCATATCTTTCTTTCAAATTTTGCCACAAAACAAGAGAATCTTTTTACAGTGAGGTATTCAACCTTCAATCCTTTATCTGGACGATGACGTACAAAAATCATAGTTTTGGCAAGTTCTTGGCTTGATGTCTCATTTTCTTCTTTTACTGTTTCTCCAAGGCCCATAATATTCAAATGCATCAAAGCATTTAATGCCCATGAATAATGATTTTTGCCATATATGTCAAGGCCCATAAATTCATTTTTTGTGAGATTTTCCATATTATAAAGAAACAACAAATCTAATAAGAAATATAACTCAAGTATAAAAGAAAAATTTAATAAAATTTGAATAGTACATTGAGTATCTAAGACTCTGATAGTTAGAGGTTCATGCTAATAATGTGTTGTAAAATATATAAAATAAGAATATTTAAAGTAGAGAGAAATGTAAGAGGAGAGAATGATTTTTTTAGGCCAACATCCTATTTTAGTCCCTCATGTTTACTCAAAGTTCCATTTTGGTCCCTCAAGTTTTTTTTCTTTTTATTTTGGTCCCTCAAGTTTTTAAAAAGTTTCATCTGACTCTTTTCCATGCAATTTTCTGTTTTAAAAAGAAAAGAAAAACTAACTTTCATCTCCTACCAATTTTGTTCTTTTACAAAAGGGAATGACCTTAATGCAAAAGAACAAAATTGATGGGAGATGAAAGTTAGTTTTTTTTTTTTCCTTTTTTTCAACGGAAAAAGTGGATGGAAAAGAATTAGGGACTAACGGTGGAACTTTTTGAAAACTTAAAGGACCAAAACAGAACTTTGAGCAAACATGAGGAACTAAACTGAAACGAAAAAAACTTGAGGAACCAAAACGGAACCTTGAGCAAACATGAGGGACCAAAACAGAACGAAATTAACTTGAGGGACTAAAACAAAACTTTGAGCAAACATGAGGGACCAAAATAAGACTTTTGCCTTTTTTTTATTCAACTAATATGAATTCTCCACGTCAACTCCTAAAGTCTTTTCAGACAAAAAAAAACTCCTAAAGTCTCTATTTACAGGCTAAAAGATTTGAAAGGAGTGATGTACCTAATTTAATGTATATAATGAAGGGATAAACTCATATTGATGTAGATGAGGAAACTAAGGCTCAGTTCGTTTGCGCTTATAATAAAATCTGCTCTGATTATAATCAGAGTATGATTATAATCAAAGTTGATTATTTGTGTATTGGTGTTTGGATGAAAGTTGATTATTTGGTGTGAAATTATTGAAATGAGTATGTAATAATTGTGGTTGGTAGATAGAAGGGTAAGGAAATTGATAAATTGTATAGGGGTAGAAATGGAAGAAAAAGTTGGAAAAAGTAGGAAAAAGTAAGATGTGATTTGATTAAAATCAAAGTGTGTTTGGATGTGATTGTTGCTTATAGAAAAATCAAATTATGTCACTGTTTGCCTTGGAAAGCGTGAAAATATGATTATAATCATGTGCAACTTTGGAGGTGATTATTTTGTTTGGTCCACCGAATTCATTTTTGCCTACGAAATGGTGGACCGAAAGAACTAAAGTGTAGCATTTGCCCCCGACATTCGGTGGACCACTAAAAACAACGGTCCACCATTTCGCACAAGATGAGAGAGAATTAAAAAACCACTATGGACCCGAAATTAAAATTCAATAGCATTCAATCATTCATCATC